>CAUYLG010043110.1:0-120315 GCA_963573385.1 Cacajao melanocephalus
GACGCCACACCTAAGAAACATACCCAAGGTTACCAACCTAGTGTGTGTTATAATTAGAATTAAGATTTATTTCCTTTTTTTTTTTTTTTTTTCAACTTTTCTTTTTTTTTTTTCCTTGAGACAGAGTCTTGCTCTGTTGCCCAGGCTGAAGGGCTGTGGCATGATCTCGGCTCACTGCAACATCTGCCTCCCGGGTTCAAGTGATTTTCCTGCTTCTTTCTTCCTTGTAGCTGGGATTACAGGCGCATACCACCATGCCCAGCTAATTTTTGTAGTTTTAGTAGAGACGGAGTTTCACCTTGTTGGCCAGGCTAGTCTCGATCTCCTGACCTCAAGTGATCTGCCCCTCGGCCTCCCAAAGTGCTGAGATTACAGGCATGAGCCACTGAGCCCAGCTTTAAGTTTTTCTGTTGTTGCTGCACAAATTAAAATTGCTTGTGTCTCTAACTTTCCAACAAAGCTCAGCCACTTCTTCCACCTATTCTTTTTTTTTCTTTTTTGTTTTTTAGTAGAGATGGGGTTTCTCCATGTTTGTCAGGCTGGGCTCGAACCCTTGGTCTCAAGGAGTGTTGGGATTACAGCTGTGAGTCACCATGCCCGGCCCTCACCTATTCTTAATTGCTTGGATAAAGAATATTGTGGGTTTCTTTTTGGAAATGTTTATTCATTTGATATTTTTGTGTATTCAAATATTTACACATTAAACATCCACACTTGGGTACTGCCATTTGGGTCTAATCAGTTATCAAATATTTGAGAATCTGTTATTTAAGATTAAGATATGGAGGTTCGGGTGCAGTGGCTCATGCTTGTAATCCTAGCACTTTGGGATGCTGAGGTGGGCAGATCACTTGAGGTCAGGAGTTCGAGACCAGCCTGACAAACATGGAGAAACCCCATCTCTACTAAAAATTAGCTAGGCATGGTGGCATATTCCTGTTATCCCAGCTACTAGGGAGGCTGAGGCAGGAGAAAAGCTTTAACCCAGGAGTGGGAGGTTGTGGTGAGCTCACGCAACTGCTCTTGAGTCTGTGCAACAAGAGTGAAACTTCGTCTCAAAAATAAAAAATTAAGATATGATTATCTCTTGGTTTGGTTATCTCTTGATTTGCACAAACCATTTGGTTCCACATCTGGTGGTTTCCAAGCTGAATCTTTTTTATTTTTCATTTTTTTGAGACAGGGTCTTGCTCTGTCACCTGGGCTGGAGTCTAGTGGCACAACCATAGCTCACTGTAGCCTCAACCTCCTGGGCTCAAGTGATCCTCCCACCTGAGCCTCCCAAGTAGTTGGGACTACATGCATATACTGCCATGCCCAGCTGATTTTTATATTTTCTGTAGAGATGGGTCTCACTGTGTTGCCCAAGCTGCCAAACTTGATTCTAAGTGAACATTCTTCAAGGGATGTTAGTGTTTTGTTTTTTTTTTTAAAAAAAGACCTTCCCTTATGTGAAGTTATGAGGTTAAATTTTCTTTTTTTTCTAAAAGCAGAACCTTTCAAAGCCTTTACAATATTATATTGCAAATTTGGTATTTGATATGCACCCTTTTATTTTCTTTTCTTTTTGAGACAGAGTTTTGCTCTAATTGCCCCTGCTAGAGTGCAATGGCACAATCTTAGCTCACTGCAACCTCCACCGCGCCACTTCACCCCAGGCTCAAGTGATTCTCTCGCCTCACCCTCCTAAGTAGCTAGGATTACAGGCAGGAGCCACTACACCCAGCTAATTTTTGTATTTTTAGTAGAGATGGAGTTTTACCATGTTGACCAGGCTGATTTCGAACTCCTGACCTCAAATGATCTGTCCACCTCGGCCTCCCAAAGTGCTGGGATTACAGGCATGAGCCACAGAGCCTGGCCAGATATGTACCTGTTTTCTAGTTTTGACTCGAAGCCCTTTGTCCATAGAGAAAAACTGTATCAACATGTTTGTTGATCTTGTGCCTAAAGGAGAACAATTTTATATACATCTATGGACTGATACTCAGCTACTAGTATATACAATAAAGAAATTGAAATTTTCTTTCTTTTTCTTTTTTTTTTTTTTTTTTTTGAGGAGTTTGGCCCTTGTTGCCCAGGCTGGAGTGCAGTGACACAATCTTGGCTCACTGCAGCCTCCTCCTGGGTTCAAGCAATTCTCTTGCCTCAGCCTCTTGAGTAGCTGGGATTGCAGGCACCTGCCACCATGCCTGGTTAATTTTTGTATCTTAGTAGAGACAGGGTTTCACCATGTTGGCCAGGCTAGTCTTGAACTCCTGACCTCAGGAGAGCCACTCTCCCCTGACCTCAGCCACTGTCCTTGGCCTCCCAAAGTACTGAAATTACAGTCATGAGCTACCATGCCCAGGCCAGAAACTGAAATTTTCTGAATTAAGGATTTATTGAAAGCTATTTTAGCTGGGCACAGTGGCTCACGCCTGTAATCCCAGCACCTTGGGAGGCTGAGACCAATGGATTGCTTGAGGTCAGGAGCTGGAGACCAGCCTGGCCAACATGGTGAAACCCTGTCTCTACTAAAATACAAAAATTAGCCAAGCATACTGGCGGACATCATCTCAAAATTAATTAATTAATTAATTAAAATAAATAAATAAATAAATAAAAGACGATTTCAGGCCGGGCGCAGTGGCTCACACCTGTAATCCCAGCACTTTGGGAGGCTGAGGCGGGTGGATCACTTGAGGTCAGGAGTTCGAGATCAGCCTGGCCAATATGGTGAAACCCCGTCTCTTTAAAAAAAAAAAAAAAAAAATTTCAAGTAATAATAGGAGACATTTTGGCATAAGAGAGAATCTGGACTTTGGAAGTAGTCTAGATTTCAGTCTCCACCACTTATCATTATCTGGCTATTCCTAGACAAAGAATGTAATTTTTTGAATTGTTGGCTTTCTCAGTGATGAAAATAAGGGTTTCAATACTTACAGTATCTATTTTATAATATGGTAATAGATGTTTAGTAAATGGGGGAGCTGCTGGTACTTAATTTGGAGTATCAGTAATTAAATGTGAATAATGAAGATCTGAGTGTGTGTAAGAGTTTAAATTACTCTAGATCAGAGCCTAGCCATGATCGTTTATAATTTCCTGAACGGATTTCAGATTTCATTTCTCCTGCCAGTATCAGAAAAGGCATACTGCCTGTTACATAAAGCAAAGCAAAGCAAAGCAAAGCTGTCTGTGTGGTCGGAAGAAGAGAACAAAGATCCCTAGTTTTTGCCAAGTTTCTCCCTGGGAATAACTGAAAATAAGACCTAAAATATGCATTCTTAGCAAGCTAGAGCCAACAAGCCAATTGAAATTTAGAGTACTTAGATCTCAGCTGAGATTTCACACCAACCCCATGCAGTGTTTGTTGGTATAAACAGATGAGATATGAAAAGATAAACTCCTTTTAGGAAAACGAGGAGATTACACCCTAGTTACCCAATCCCTATCCAAATAGTCGTTTGAGCCATCTGGTTAAAATACTACATACCGTCTATTGTTTGTAATATCTTTGAGTCATGCTTTAGCAAGAGGTAGATCAGGGATCACAGTATTTCAAAAGCTAGTCTCCAAGTGACTGACACCTTCTTGGAAGAGGAGGAAGTTTAACCAAAGCTGGAGTAGGAAAGTAGTTCACACACTTATCCAATCTCGCCTATACATTTTACTAGATGTTTGACTAAAGCTGAAGTAGGAAAGTAGTATAGAATAGTTCACAGAATTCCCCAATCTTCCCTATGCATTTTACTAGAGATTGATCGGGGTTCAGTCTCTAGTAAAATGCCCCAAAGGTAAATAATACCTTTCTCTCACTAATACTATCAGGCAATTACATTTTTGTTTAACTTGGTGTAATTAAATGCAGTGCTCGCCAAAATCCTTGGAAAGTCAGTTTATGAAAGGGGAGTCATCTGTGGAGGAAGGAGGGAAAGGATCATGGAGCAAGGGATTTTTCTCAAAAGACAGACTGGGATGGACCTGCCCAATAGATGACTTTTTTTTTTCCTTTTTTTTTCTTTCTGTCACTTGTCTGTCCCAGACCAGTAGGGGATTTGTGGTAGCAGTTGATAACATTAGACACTTGGCCCTGAAAGATTGGAGAGAGAAGGGAGTGCCGTAGTTAACCTTTATGTCCATTGCAGCTGATTTGTACAGTGCTATCTCAAGCCACCTTAGATGTCAGTAGATTTTTTTTTTTTTTTTTTTTTTTTTTAAGCCAGAGCCTTACTCTGTTGCCCAGCCTAGAGTACAGTGGTGTGATCTTAACTCCCTGCAGCCTACATCTCCCGAGTTCAGGCGATTCTTGTGCCTCAGCCACCCGAGTAGCTGGAGATTACAGGTGTGCGCAACCACGCCTGGCTAACTTTTTTGTATTTATATAGAACTGGGTTTTGCCATGTTGGCCAGCCTGTTCTCCAACTCCTGGCCTCCCAAAATTCAGGGATTATAGGTGTGAGCCACCACCCCCAGCCAGATGTCAGTAGATCTTAATGTAAACCAGAGTTCTAAAGAGCAGCCAGTTTTAGCTGACCTTTATTAAGCACTTACTGTATACCCAAATTGTTATGGGATACTTTCACATAATTCTTTTCAAAGATTCAGTATTCTCAATTGATAATGGTCAGGATAGCAATATCTGTCTTACAGGATTGTTGAGAAAATGTGAAGATAGCTAGGTTAGTTCCTAACATGGAGGAGGAATAAATGAGTAATAGAAGATCAGTGTTTAAGAAACTATAAGACAGAGCATGATGGCTGATGCCTGTAATCCCAGCACTTTGGGAGGCCAAAGCCAGTGGATCACCTGAGGTCAGGAGTTCAAGACTAGCCTGGCCAACATGGTGAAACCCTGTCTCTACTAAAAATACAAAAATTAGTCAGATGTCTTGGCAGGCACCTGTAATCCCAGCTACTTGGGAGGCTGTGGCAGGAGAATCAGTTGAACCTGGGAAGCGGAGGTTGAGGTGAGCCGAGATCTTGCCACTGCCCTCCAACCTGGACAACAAGAGCAATAGTTTGTCTCAAAAAAAAAAAAAAAAAAAAAAAACTAGAGAGAGATAAAGAAACAAAAGTTGATTGTTAGACTGAGGTAGGATTCATTTATTTATTCAAACATTTCCTACTTTATGCCAAGGCATTGCACTGGGTCTGGGGAGTATAGACTTAAATAGAGTCCCTCCTCAAAATAAAGTTCCTTTTAAAAGAGAATAATGGGGCTGGGCACATTTGTTCACACCTGTAATCCCACCACTTTGGGAGGCTGAGGTGAGGGGATCATTTGAGGCCAGGAATTCAAGACCAGGCTGAGCAACATAGTGGGATCCCCCAATCCATACCTCCCCCACAAAAAAAAAAAAAAAAGGTAGGCATGTATGGTAGTACATGCCTGTAGTCCTAACTACTTGGGAGGCTGAGGCAGAAAGATTACTTGAGCCCAGGAGTTCATGGTTCTAGTGAGCTATGCTAACGCTACTGCACTCCAGACTGAGTGACAGAGAGACCCTGTCTCTAAAAAATACAAAAAATTTTAGGTCGGGCATGTGGCCCGTGCCTATAATCCCAGCACTTTGGGAGGCCGAGGTGGATGCATCACCTGAGGTCAGGGGTTCAAGACCAGCCTGGCCAACATGGTGAAACTCCATCTCCACTAAAAATACAAAAATTAGCTGGGCATGGTGGCGTGTGCCTGTAATCTCAGCTACTCAGGAGGCTGAGGTGGGAGAATCGCTTGAACCCAGGAGGCAGAGGTTGCAGTGAGCCAAGATCGCACCACTGCACTCCAGCCTGGGCAACAGAGCCGAGACTCCATCTCAAAAAAAAAAAAAAATATATATATATATATATAATCTTAGTTCTGAAGGAATTACTTTGCTAGAAGCTTGAAGCCTGTGACTGAGGTAAGTCTAGCATTCCTCTGCTTCTCTGTTTTACCTCTCTTCCAGAAGTGCTGATAGCCAAACATTATTTATTGCTGAGCAGATAATTGGAACAAAGCTAATGGAATGTCTCCAGCCAAAACTGCAGTATTCTTTCTCTCTGAACAAAGCTGTCATTGCAAAACTTAGGTTGGCACTGAAATGGTGATGAATATTGGCTTGAGATGTACTTAACATTTGACTCACATTGAACCCAGCCCTTCCATCATAAATTGGAATAGTCCTTTTGAAATGCATTTTGGGACTGTGGGTCAAGAACTCTAAAAATAATGTATATTCTTTGACCTAAGTTTTACCTAGATCCTAGGGAAGAAATCCTAAATACTGGCAAACTTTATAAACAGTAGTGTTCATTGTAGTGCTATTTTTTTTTAAATAAAAATCATCCTTGAAGATGTACATTATGATAGAACATTTTTCTTTTTTTTTTTTTTATTGCATTTTAGGTTTTGGGATACATGTGAAGAACATGCAAGATTGTTGCATAGGTACACACATGGCAATGTGATTTGCTGCCTTCCTCGCCATCACCTATATCTGGCAGTTCTCCCCATGCTATCTTTCCCCAACTTCCCACCCACCGCTGTCCCTCCCCTATTTCCCCCCAACAGACCCCAGATCATCATAGTGCTATTTTAATAGTGAAAATTGGAAGCAGCCATAACATCTGTATGTAAATTGTTGTAGCCAAGTAGAGTATTATGTAACCATGGTTATGAAGACTAATACATAAGGGAGTATTTGGTAAAATAAGACTGTGCAAAATTGTAAATATCTAAAAGAGAGGATTCTCACACAGGTAAGAGAAAAGAGAGAAGGCTCCCCAAACCTTGACTTGTATATAGTGATGTGAGAGGTGGTGTGAAAAAGTTGGTTCCCAAGCCAGGAGAGAAAACACCAGAAGACTCCTGTAAAGATCAAAGGCAGAGATGAATGGATTCTTCTCAGCATACATACAGTGTAGAATGGAGAAGAAAAGACCATTAAACAGTTTCCCATATGATAATTTTTTTTAATTGTAAAGGAGGTTGAATCAAGCCCTAAACTCTCTTCTTGGAGTATGGGGAACTGGAAGGAGATATGTAAATGTAAACCACCACAGGGTAGCCTCTCACCCTGCCCCATTTCTAATCTTTCTCTAAACTTTGCCTGACTATACTAGGATTAAACACACACACACACACACACACACTTATAGAACATCCAGGTAGCCAACCCTGTCTGCATTATGAATGCAACTGTTTCTAGACACTGAATGCCAAATGAGTTCAACACACTAGCTTACTTTGACCTTTTGAAGAGACCACTAGAAAATCATCCTGCTGACTAGCAATGAGGTCAGGTAGTTCCCACACAGTATACTTAGTGTGATGAAATCATGCTTTTACTTTCGTCTGGCAGTCTGTTTCCACTTTTTCCCATTCTTTTGATTTATTTTTATTTTTTAAGCCTGTCAGATTTAGCAATGAGAGGTTTGTATATCTCCTGTTCTTTTTAGACAGATTTACTTGCACCCAGCTTGTAGCGTTTTTTTAAAAGTTCCCTCATATAGGCCCAGCACAGTGGCTCATGCTTTGGGAGGCCAAGGTGAGCGGATTGCTTGAGGCCAGGAGTTTGAGACCAGTCTGGTCAACGTAGTGAAGTCTTCATCTCTACCAAAAAAAAAAAAAAAAAAAACTCCTCATGTGCTTCTTATGGAAAAATATTGCCTAACATGATCTCTCCCCTGTTTACTTCTCAGACCTTATCTCTCAACTTGCCAAGCTGATTCTGTCTCCAGTGCTTCCTCCCTCCTTCAAGTTATGTTTTGTTTTACTTTTTTTACTTTTTAAATAAACTTGTCATTAGAAGAGATTTAGATTAACAGAAAATTGTGAAGATAACGTAGAAAATTCCCATAAGCCTCATGCTCAATGTTTCCTATTTAACACCTTACATTATTAGTATGGTCCACTTGTCACAATTGCTGAACCAGTATCAATACACTATTATTAACAAAAGTCCATTCTTTATTCTGATTTCCTTAGTTTTTACCTGATACTCTTTTCTTGTTCCAGGATCCCATTTAGGGTATTACATACCATTTAGTAGTCATATGTTAGGTTCCTCTGGGCTGTGACAGTTTCTTGAGCTTTTCTTGTTTTTGGTGACCTTGACAGTTTTCAGAAGTTCCAGTCAGGTATTTTGTAGATTATTTCTCCATTGACATTTGCCTGATGTTTCTCTCATAATTGGGGCTGAGGTTATGGGTTTTTGACAGAAATATTACAGAGGTAAAGTGCTATTTTCAGTACATTATCACTGTCAATGTTTTGGCCTTGATCACCTAGCTTTGGTAGTGTTTGTCAGGTTTCTCCACTGTTAATCCCACCGCCACTATTTCCATACTGTGTTCTTTGGAAGGAAGTCACCATGCCTAGCCCATCCTGGGAAGGAGTGAAAAGTTATGCTCTACTTCCTTGAAGGGAAAGGTAAATAGCTACATAAATTGCTTGGAATTCTTCTGCACAGGATATTTTTCTATTCTCCCCCATTTATTCATCCATGTATTTATATCATGCATATTTATTTTATTGCTCAAATTGTTCGAGCTGTTGCCACTGGGATCTTTTTCAGTTGACTCCTCTATCTTTTTTTTTCTTTTCTTGGTAGAGGTGGGAGCTTGCTGTGTTGCCCAGGCTGGTATTGAACTCCTGGCCTCAAGCAGTCCTCCCACCATGGCCTCCCAAAGTGTTAGGATTACAGGCATGCGCTACCACTCCCAGCCTCCTTTATCCTTTTTACTACAAGATTCTCTAGGTGTGTCTTATATATTTCCTGCCCCAGTCCTAGAATCAGCTGCTGCTTCAAGGAGCCCTGATTCTTTTTATTAGAGAATCTTATTAGAAACCAAGATCTGGGCATTAGGTGTGCTTGCTACTGAGATGTTGTTGCTTGTAGAGCCTTTCAGCTAACTGAGCAAGGGATATGCATGTATGTATACTAAACTAAATTTTTCTGTATGCAATCATCTGGATCTATATTAAGTTAAACATGAGTCGATGTTTCCAACTCTATCCATTACCACTCTATCCATTCTGGCCTCCTTTTGGTTATCTGTCACCTCTCACTTCTACAGTGAGAAAACTGACTTTCACCATTCACCATCTGTTTACTTAATTGTTCAGTTCTGGGATATATATGGAGATATAGTGGCTTCAGAATTAATACATACTCCCATGGGGAAAAACCTTACCAACTAGAGGACAGTGCTTGCGTGTAGTTCCTGTTGTCTTTAATCTTACAGACTTCATTTCCAAAGTTTCTTAGTTAGCAACCCCACCCCCCTTTGGTGAGGTTGTTTTGCATATTTTCTATATAATTGGATTCTTTTATCAAAGTCTGTATGTTCCATCCAGAGATCCTCCGATCTCCTGAATGATTTTTTAAATTTACATACGTTAAGGTTCACTCTGCTGTAAAGTTCTGTGGGTTTCTGTCTGTCTCAAAGTTTTTGCATATGTTGGCCTTCTGCCTGGAATACTCTTCCCAGGTATTTCCCCATGACTGGCCCCTTATTATCTTTCGTTCAGATCTCTGCTCAAATATCTCCTTGAGGAGGCTTTCCTTGAGCACCCAATCTAAAGGAATCTTCTAGATTTTGAAAATTTTGTTATTGTATTTTCTTCTGTATGTGTGATTTGTTTTGACCACTCTCCATTTACGAGGATGAAAATTTAAAGAGGGCAGGGACTGTATCTTTATCCTGGATATATAAATACATGCTGATATATGAATGAATAATCCTGTCCCAGGTGTGTCCAGCATTGCTTATTTCTGGGGCATAGTTTTAGTACTGATCAGTAGTGATTGAAAGCAGGCTTGTTCAGTTGGGTTTCCAGCTCACCCTGCTTCACTACTTGCAAATTAGGTTAAGTGTTTTAGTATTTTAAAGATATGCAGTCACTCTGATTGTTCTCTCCTACAGTGTTTATAATCGTTTATTTAAGGTTATTATTATTGAGATGAGGTCTCTCTGTCACCTAGGCTGGAGTGCAGTGGCGCCGTTTACTACAGCCTTGTCATCCCCAGGCTCAGGTGATTCTCCCACCTCAGCTTCTTGAGTAGCTGGGATTACAGGTGCACCACCACACAGGGCTAATTTTTTTTGTATTTTTTATAGAAATGGAGTTTCTCCCTACTGCCCAAGCTGGTCTCCACCCACCAGCTTGGCCTCCTACAGTGCTAGGATTGCAGGTGTGAGCCACTGCACCCAGCCTAAAAGTTATTTAAGTGAGGGATTTATACTCCTACTTAGAATTACATATCAATACCATGGATTTCCCAGCTTGGCCATATGTTAGAATCAGCTGAGGAACTTTAAGAACAAACATTACTTTCTGAACTCTTTCCTGACTTACTGATTTTCAGGAAAATTCTACAAATTTGTATTTATTTATTTAGAGATGGAGTCTTGCACTGTCGCCCAGGCTGTAGTGCAGTGGCATGTTCTTGGCTCACTGCAATCTCTGCCTCCTGGGTTCAAGCAGTTCTCCTCCCTCAGCCTCCTGAGTAGCTGGGACTACAGGCATGCGCCACCACGCCCAGCTGATTTTTTTTCCCCCCTCCAACACGTGGGAAATTTTTTGTGTATTTTTAGTAGAGATGGGGTTTCACCATGTTAGCCAGGATGGTCTCAAGCTCCTGACCTCGTGATCTGCCCACCTCGGCCTCCCAAAGTGCTGGGATTACAGACATGAGCCACCGTGCCTGGCCCAAATTTGTAATTTTTAAACAACCAGCTTGGCATCTAGTCAGAACATTTGAAATTAAGACCCCCAGTAGCCAGGTGTGGTGGCTCACACCTGTAATCCCAACACTTTGGGACGCCAAGGCGGGAGGATTGCTTGGGCCCAGGAGTTCAACACCAGCCTGGGCAACATGGTGAAATCCTGTCTCTACCCCAGAAAAATAGAAAAATTAGCCAAGCGTGTTGGTGCACACCTGTGGTTTCAGCTGCTCGGGAGGCTAAGATGGGAGGATCACTTGAGCCTGGGAGACAGAGGTTGCAAGTGAGACAAGATCGTGCCAGTGTGCTCTAGCCTGGGCAACAGAGCCAGACAGAGCCTATCTTAAAAAAAACAAAAAAAACAAAAAACCAATCCCAAAACAAAACCTGAGTGTATTAATGTACAGTGAGATTTTGTAATAGTATCTAGAGGATTTCATATTATAGCTATGATGACTAAAGCTTATACAAAAAGGTCTTTTTAACTTGGACTGATTTCTGTACAACTGTTTAAGTCCTTACTGTGTGCTTGGTACTAGTGAATATTATAGTGAATTGTTCCCTGCTGTCAGGGAACTTATATTACTCTAAGAAGGCAGTAGAATGAATGTAAATAATCATAAAGGAAACAGTAGGCACATAAGAGAAGTAGAAAGCAATTTTGGTATTTAGGGAAGGGAGCAGTCATTTGCGCACTGGGAAGAAGGTAAGATTAGAGTCTAGTTTTTTTTTTCTTGAGTTGGAGTCTCACTCTGTCACCAAGGCTGGAGTGCAGTGGCATGATTTTGACTCACTGCAGCTTCTGTCTCCTGGGTTCAAGCGATTCTCCTGCTGCAGCCTCCCAAGTATCTGGGACTACAGGTGTGCAGCACCATGCCCATCTTAAGTTTTTTTTTGTATTTTTAGTAGAGACGGGATTTCACTGTGTTGGCTAGGCTGGTCTCAAACACCTGACCTCAAGTGATCTCACTTCGGCCTCCCAAAGTGCTGGGATTACAGGCGTGAGCTACCATGCTTGGCCTAGAGTCCAATTCTTAAAGAGAATCCAGAGTGAGAAGGAGGAACCCTGGACATCCCAGTTCTTTCGTGGGTTGTAATATAGGATATTGAAAGTTAAGGGGGTCTTATTAGAAGCCAGAAGGGAATAGCCAAATGAGAAGAGTCCTCTAATGGTCAGGACTTAAAATCCAGACTCCGAACTGTCAAAGTCAGTGGTTCTTAAAGGAACTTTTCAATTTCAGTTTTGAAATTTTTACTGTATTTTAAACATTAAAATTTTTTATTGCAAGTTTTTGTACTACATGTGTAATTATAAAAAATGAAAACTTTATATACCTAAAGAATCCAAACTTCAATTTTTGCATTTTATGTATTTTTTTTTAAGCTCTGGAAAAGAAACGCATTCCACATTAAACCCTTCACGTTGCACATAAAGGAAACTAAATTCAGAGTTAAAATGTGCCTGTCCATGGCCATAGGGTACAGAATTAGGCAAGAACTTCAGTTTTCAGACTGATCAGTCCATACTACTACATTCTTGTCAGGTAGAGATCAAACTCTTTGCCCTGAAGATTGCTGATTGTTTAGAGGAGTTTTTTCAGGATAGAGACTATATCTTACTCATTTTATATCCCTCCGACATAGTTAAGTGCTGTACAGAATAGACAGGCAACACACATTTGTCAAATGAAAGGATGGATGGATAGATGGATGGTTTTGGCTTTTATATTAGGCTCTGAAGGAATGCTAGAGTTTAGCTCTGTGGAAATTCTGGGTGTGAGATATATACGTTAAATTTGCTAAGTATTGGACATCTGAAGGGAAATAGTGAGAAAATACTATAACTGCAGCGGCTCACACTTAACCCAGCAGTTTGGAAGGCTGAGGTGGGAAGATCTTTTGATCCCAAGAACTGGATACCAGCCTGAACAACATAGCGAGACCCTGTATAAGAGAGAAAGAGTGAAGGAGAGGGAGAGAGAGAGAGAAAGAGAAAGAAAGAAGGAAAGAAAGGGGGAGGAAGGGAAGGAAGAAAAATAATAACCTAGAAAGCTAGGTAGGTAGGGACAGCATTATAGAAACACTTAAATGCCAGGCGAAAGATTTTGGAATGTGTTACCCAGTCAGCTTAAAGGTTTTGAGCAGAGATGTAATACACACACACACAAAATGGGAAGAAGAGTCAAAAGGAGGGAGAGAAATTATTAACAGTTTACTTGAGGCATTATGAAGTCTTGGTTAAAAATTCTGGTTGTGGAAATGGAAATGTGATTACAGATGTAAGATAAACTAGAAAATGAACTGTCAGAACTTGATACTGATGGAGTGTGGAGTTCCAGGGATAGAGTACTCAGAGATGAGGTTGAGGTCCCAGACGTTATCTTTGCCTGGATATTTTGTTTGTTTTTTTATTTTATTTTATTTATTTTGAGTTGGAGTGCTTGCTCTGTCACCCAGGCTGGAGTGTACTGGTGAGATATAGGCTCATTGCAACCTCGGCCTCCCAAGTTCAAGTGATTCTTGTACCTCAGTCTCCCAAGTACAGGCACCTGCCACCACACCAGGCTAATTTTTGTATTTTTAATAGAGAAGAGGTTTTACCATGTTGTCCAGGCTAGTCTTGAACTCCTGACCTCAAGTGATCCGCCTGCCTTGGCCTCCCAAAGTGCTGAGATTACAGGCATGAGCCATTGCACCCAGTTTTCCTGGATATTTTGGAAGATGATGGTGTTGTTAACAGATAAAGTGGTGTTAAATGATGAATTTGAGGTTGTGGTGCCACATGTAGGTGGAAATGTTGAATAGGCTGTTAGACATGTGCTGCTAAATTTCAGAAGTGATGGTGGGTCCAGATTAAATTGGGAGTCATCTGCATACGAAAGAGTGGTAAGGCCTGGCACGGTGGCTCATGCATATAAACCCAGCACTTGGGAGGCCCAGCATTTTGGGAGGCTGAGCATTTTGGGAGGCCGAGGCAGGAGGATTGCTTAAACACCGGAGTTGGAGACCAGCCTGGGGAACATCGGGAGACCCCGTCTTTACAAAAATAAAACAAAATAATTAGCTGGATTTGGTGGTGCATACCTGCAGTGCCAGCTACTCAGGAGGCTGAGGTAGGAGGATTGCTTCCGCCTGGGAGGTTGAGACTGCAGTGAGCAGTGATTTCACTACTGCACTCCAACCTGGGTGACACAGCTAGACTCTGTCTCAAAAAGAAGAAAAAAGGAGGAGGGGTTGAGTTTTACACAGTTCATATTATAAACTAAGTTAACACCAGCATATAAAATGAAATAAGTTAATGAAAGGCATGATGTTTTACAGGAAGGGCGCATTACATCATTATTGTAGAGGTTGAGTATTCCTTGTCTAAAATGCTTGGAACCATGAGTGTTTCAGATTTGTGTTGTTTTCAATTTTGGAATATTTACATTATACTGGTTGAGTATCTCAAATCTGAAATGTTCTGCTCTGCATTTCCTTTAAGACGTGTCAGCACTCAAAATGTCTTGAAAAATGTTGGAGCATTTTAGATGTCAGATTTGGGGTGGTCAATCTGTACTATAAACAGAATAGTTGTTTAGCATTAAATAATATTTTGCTTAGGCCGGGTGTGGTGGCTCACGTCTGTAATCCCAGCAGTTTGGGAGGCCAAGGCAGGTGGATCACAAGGTCAAAAGTTCGAAACCAGCTTGGCCAACATGGTGAAACCCCGTCTCTACTAAAAATATAAAAACTAGCTGGGTGTGGTGGTACATGCCTGTAATCCTAGCTACTCAGAAGGCAGAGGCAGGAGAATTGCTTGAACTCGGGAGGCAGCGGTTGCAGTGAGCTGAGATCACGCCACCGCACTCCAGCCTGGGGGACAGAGCAAGACTCTGTCTCAGAAAAAGAAAAAGAAAATAATATTTTGCTTAGCCTACAGTTTGAAAAAGCCTTAAAAACTTGAATTTGAGAGAAGAATATTGATCTTAATCAGTAGTCCTCTTAGTTGAAAGCCTTGAAGTTTTACAAGGAATTATTTTTTTACTTCTGTGTGAGCCTAGAACAGTTAGCTGACTATATAAATTCTGAATCAGTGAAGATTTACCATACTTTAACATCCACACTTTTAACATTTTTAGTATATTTTCTTAGCAGTATTTGGTGTAAAACTACTCACATGTATACTGTTGGTTTTTCTCTAAGTAACTTTTTGTTTTCATCCGTCTTTTCAGGATCTCACTGGCATAGAATCTATGGATCAGTGTCGCCATACCTTGGAACAGCATAACTGGAACATAGAGGTATAATAGGATGCACTCTGAGCTTACTTCTTTTTCTCTGGTCTGATTAAGAATCAAAACCATATGTTTTTCCATAGCAAGCATCTTTTCAGTTGATTTTTTTTTTTCAGAATTATGACTAAAAATAAGAGAGTGGGAAGGTAAGGAATGTGAGAAAGTTTATAAAATCATAGAAAAATTTGTGACTAAATCCCTCAATATAGTGCCCACCCCTTACCGTTTGTTAGTATCTTGTTGGGAAAACAATTGGTTTTTGTATATTTAGTTTTTAACCAGATGTCTTGATGGGAACCTTCTTCCTACGTATTTTATAGTTTATTCTTTTGGGGTTGTCTAGGTAGTCATGTTCTCTGCATCTCTTTTCCTTGACCATTGAATTAGCCAGAACTTTTAAAACACTGTCAGTTGATAATGGTAATAGCATTTTGTCCTCACTGTAATGCCTCTGATTTTTTTTTGTGTGTGTGATAGTCTTGCTCTGTTTCCCAGGCTAGAGTGCAGTGGCGTGCTCTTGGCTCACTGCAACCTTCGCCTCCCAGGTTAAAGTGATTCTCCTGCCTCAGCCTTCCAAGTAGCTAGGATTACAGCCCACACCACTGCGCCCAGCTAATTTGTATTTTCAGTAGAGATGGGGTTTTACTATGTTGGCCAGGCTGGTCTTGAACTCCTGACCTCAGATGATCCGTATGCTTCAGCCTTCCAAAGTGCTGGGATTACAGGCGTGAGGCACCATACCTGGCCATGCCTCTGATTTTCTATGAGCAAGTATGATGTTGGTTGTTACTATGAGATAGATCCCCAAGGATGTAAGCTCCATGAGAGCAGAGATTTGTTTTTGTTTTAACTGTTGTATTCTCAGCATATAACACAGAAATAAATATCTCTTGACTCTTCTCTTCCGTTCTTAGCATATTAATAGTTTATGTTGAGTGGATGTTGCATTTTGTCAAACATCCTTTTGATCTCAAGTTAGTGTTTTAATTATTATATGCTATTTAAATAGGGTGCTGGATTCCTAAAGCCGTATTTCTAATATGATTTAGTTATTCAACACATTTTTGAGCTATTAAATTCTAGGCTGTGGCATTATACCAGTGAACAAAATAAGTCCTTACTCTTTTTTAGTTTTTTTGAGACAGGGTCTTGCTCTGTCACCTGGGCTAGAGTGCGGTGGCATAATCATACCTCACTCACTGTAGCCTTCGACTCCTGGGCTCAAGCAATTTTCCTGCCCCAGCCTCCCGAATAGCTGGGACTACAAACATGTAACACCATGCCCACCTAGTTTTTAAATTTTGTATGGAGATGGCTGCTTGCTGTGTTGCCCAAGCTGGTCTTGAATTCCAGAGCTCAAGCGGTCCTTCTGCTTCTGCTTTCCAAAGTACTGGGATTACAGGTGTGAACCACCACATCTGGCCAAGTCCCTACTCTTGTGGAACTTATTCTAGAGAATTTCAGTTTGTAATAAATGACAAGCTCTCGGGGGATAGGGGAGGGGTAGCATTAGGAGAAATACCTAATGTAGATGACAGGTTGATAGGTGCAGCAAACCACCATGGCACGTGTATACCTATGTAACAAACCTGCACGTTCTGTACATGTATCCCAGAACTTGAAGTATAATTTAATAATAATAATAAATAAATGATAAATGAGTAGATAGGAAATGGAACAGATGATCTGGAGAGTTTTGCTTTTTATTCTTGTTTTTTTTTTATTTTTAAGAGACGATCTCACTCTGTCACCCAAGCTGGAGTACAGGTTTGATCAGAGCTCACTGCTATGGGCTCAAGCATTCCCCCGACCTCAGCCTGATGTAGATGGGACTACAGGCCCACACTACCACACCGAGCCCTAGTGTTCAAGTTTTTGTGTGAATGTGTGTTTTCGTTTCTCTTGGGTGTATACCTAGGAATGGACTTTGCTGATTCGTATGATAACACTACATTTAACCTTTTGAAGAACTCCCAGACTGTTTTCTTTTTTCTTTCCCTTTTTTTTTTTTTTGAGGCGGAGTCTTGCTTGCTCTGTCGCTGAGGCTGCAGTGCAGTGGCACAATCTCAGCGCGTTGCAACCTCCACCTCCCGGGTTCAAGCGATTCTCCTGCCTCAGCCTCCTGAGTAGCTGGGATTACAGGCATGCACCACCACGCCCAGCTAATTTTTGTATTTTTAGTAGAGATGGGGTTTCACCATGTTGGTCAGGCTGGTCTTAAACTCCTGACCTCAGATGATCTGCCCGCCTCAGCCTCCCAAAGTGCTGGGATTACAGACATAAGCCACTGTGCCCAGCCAGCCCCCACACTGTTTTCAAAGTGATTATACCACTTTAAATTCCCAACAGCATTGTTTGAAGGTCCAAATTTCACCACACCCTCACCAACACTTATTAATATTTGTCTTTTAGATCATACCCACCATAGTGAGTGTAAAGTGCTATCTCTATATGGTTTTGATTTACATTTGCCTAGTGGCTAAAATGATGTTGAATATTTTCTTAGATTCTTGTTGACTATTTGTATATCTTCTTTGCAAAAATGTCTATTCAAGTCCTTTGCCAGTTTTTAAATGTGGTTGTCTTTTTTATGTTAAGCTGTGAAAGGATTTTTGTTTTTTGTTTTGAGATGAAGTCTCACACTGTATCACAGGCTGGAGTGCAGTGGTGTAATCATGGCTTACTGCAGCCTCTGCCTCTTGGGTTCGAGCAATTCTCCTTCCTCAGCCTCCTGAGTAGCTGGGACAATAGGCATGCACCACCACGCCTGGCTAATTTTTGTATTTCTAGTAGAGACAGAGTTTCTCCATGTTAGCCAGGCTGGTCTTGAACTCCTGGCCTCCAGTGATCCACCCACCTCAGCCTCCCAAAGTGCTGGGATTATAAGCGTGAGCCGCTGTGTCCGGCCAGTTTTTGTTTTTTGAGACAAGATTTCTCTCTGTTGCCCAGGCCTGGAGTACAGTGGTACTATTATGACTAACTGCAGCCTTGTCCTCCCAGACTCCAGTGATTCTTTCACCTCAGCCTCCTGAGTAGCTAGGACTGCAGGCACACACCACCACACCCAGCTAATATTTTTTATTTTTTGTACAGATGGGGTCTCTCTGTATTGCTTAGGCTGGTCTTAAACTCTTGGGCTCCAGTGATTCTTCCACCTTGTCTTCTCAAAGTGCTGGGATTACAGGCATGAGCCACCATGCCTGGCGCTTATCTGATATTAGATTTTCAAATGTTTTCTCCCATTCTGTGAGTTATCTTTTTACTCTCTTGATAGTGGTTTGTGGTTTTTGTTTTTTGTTTTGAGAGACAAAGTCTTGCTCCATTGCCCAGGCTGGAGTGCAGTGGCGTGATCATAGCTCACTGTAATCCTGAACTCCTGGGCTCAAGAAGTCTTCCTGCCTCAGCCTCCCTGATACCTGGGACTATGGTGCATGCCATCTTGCCCCATTCATGATAGTATAATTTGATGCAGAATAGTTTTTCATTTTTTATGAAGTCCAGTTTTATCTACTTTTTTCTTTTGTCGCTTGTGCTTTTGTTGTCATATCTAAGATACTTTCGCTTAATTTGAGGTTGTGAAGATTTTTACCCTTGTTTTAAGAGTTTTATAATTTCAGCTCTTACATTTAAGTCTTTGATATATTTGTAGTTAATTTTATGTATGGTGTGATCCAGGGGTTAATCCACTTTCTTTTGCATTGGATATCCAGCTATCTCAGCACCATTTGTTGAAAGACTTTTCTTTACTCATTGAATTGTAAAACCAGGAGACCACCTGATATTAGCCAAACTGCAAGGTTGGAAGCCAGTTACTGAGTTTAGAGGGCAAACTGCTCTCCTAAAAACCACCTTCACTTCTGAAACCAACTGCAATTTCAGAGGGTTGCAAAACCATTCTCAGATTTGCTAATTCACCAGAACTCACTGAAAGCTGTTATAGTCATGATTATAGTTTATTATAGGGAGCACAGAGATTAAAATCAGCTAAAGGAAGAGACGAATAGCACAGAGCCAGGCGTGGTGGCTCACGCCTGTAGTCCCAGCACTTTAGGAGGCCGAGGTGGGTGGATCACGAGGAGTTTGAGACCATCCTGGCCAACGTAGTGAAACCTGTCTCTGCTAAAAATACAAAAATTAGCTGGGCATGGCGATGCATGCCTGTAATCTCAGTTACTTGGGAGGCTGAGACAGGAGAATTGCTTGAACCTGGGAGGTAGAGGTTTCAGTGAGCTGAGATTGCGCCACTGCACTCCAGCCTGCTGACAGCTAGACTCTGTTTCAAAATAAATAAAATAAAAAATAGAGCAGAGTCTTAAAGGATTTTAGACATGAAGCTTGCATACTATGCTCCCGCAGAGTCAGGACATATTACCTTCTTGGCATAGATGTATGACAATATGCATGAAGTACAGCAGCCCCTTCTTACCCACAGTTTCACATTCTGTGGTTTCAGTTACTCGTAGGCAACTATGGTTTGAAAATATTAAGTGGAAGATTCCAGAAATAAACAATTCATAAGTTTTAAAATGCATGCCGTTCTGAGAAGCATGATGAAATCTTACTCTGTTCCACTCTACCTTACCCGGAACACGAATTGTCCCTTTGTCCAGCGTCTCCACTCTGTATACAGGACCCACCTGTTAATCACTTAGTAGCCGTTTTCAGATCAACTGTTGTGCTATTACAGTGCTTTTGTTGAGGTCCCCCTATTTTGCTTAATATTAGCCCCAAAGCACAAGAGTAGTGATGCTGGCAACTCAGATATGCCAGAGAGAAGTCAGGAAATGTGTCTTTTATGTTGAACGGTTAAAGTTCCTGACTTAATAAGGAAATTAAAAAATTGTATGCTGAGGTTGCTAAGATCTAGCTTGTGTTTGTGAAATTGTGAAGAAAGAAAAAGAAATTCATGCTAGTTTTGTTGTCACACCTCTGGCTGCAAAAATTATGGCCACAGTGCATGATAAGTGCTTAGTTAAAAGATGGAAAAGGCATTAAGTTTTTGAGTGGAAGACATGAAGAGAAATAGCTTTCGATCAACAGCATTCAGGTTTAGTACTATACCTGGTTTCAGACGTCCCCTAGAGGTCTTGGAACATATCCCTGTAGATAAGGAGGGACTACAGTATTGCCTACCAGGGAAGCTTCAGTGCTTCCAGAGTATTTATTAGGGCATCATTATATAAGCATGATTGATTTGCTTGGCTGCCCACATGGTTGAACTCAACTTCAAGTCAACTGATAACAAGTTGTCCAAAGTCCCCCACCCTAAACCACATGGTTGGTCTTTCTGGGAAGGCCAGCTTTCATCCTAAGACAACTGGGTGTTGAAGCTACAACCTAAAATCTGGTAACAAAGACACACTGATTAGGTCTGACATGGATTACCTTCCAAAGGCAAAGGCCAGACATCTCTTTGAATAAGGTCAACTTTTTTACTACGTTGAGACAAATATCTATTTAAGGACAAAGTTAAGGTGGGAAATAGTTTTTTAAACTGAGTATCAAGAGTCTGCCAGGAGTTGTATTTGTATCTTTTTGTATGGCCAATTCATTAAATTTTCAAATTAACTCTGAGAAATATTGTTTCTTCTCTTTTTTTTTTCCTGTATATGCATACATCTATTAGTTCTGTAAATACTGTTTCTTTATTTGGCACATGAAGAAACTCAGGCTCATATGTTTTTTCTTCTTCTTCTTTATTTTTAGAGGCAGGGTCTTGCTTCATTGCCCAGGCTAGTCTCAAATTTTTGGTCTCTGGGCTCAAGCTCTTGCTTCAGCCTCCCAAAGTGTTAGGATTATAGGTTTGAGCCACTGCCCCCGACCTGAGGCTCATACATTGAGCAACTGCTCTGAGAGATGGAGCTAGGATCAGACCGAAGTTTCTCTGCTGCAGAGCCCTTCATCAGATGCCACTCATCAGGACTGCTTCACTGCATAACTCCAGGGTACCCACATTGTATTCTCTGAGGATGGCTTTTCTTGGGATTGTACCGTGAAGCGCTTTATATCCCAGCCACCCTAAATAATACGTACCATCTGAATAAAGGCAGTGTGCTTGCTGCATAAATGTAGCTTCCAGACAAGTTTCCTTGTTTTCCCCTACTGTGTATGAATTCTGGAGCTGTCACTCTACATTGCCTCCCAGTACAGCCAGTTAAAAGGTCTGTGAAGGTACACTCCTCAGGTAACCTTTTGGGGTATTAATGACCATCTTGTTTTAGAATACCAAGTGATAGTTGTGTCACCTCTTTTTCTGGGTTGATTTGAGCATCACTGAAACTCTTGCTACTCTGTTTTCCTTCTCAGGCTGCTGTACAGGACAGATTGAATGAGCAAGAGGGTGTACCTAGTGTTTTCAACCCGCCTCCATCACGACCCCTGCAGGTTAATACAGCTGACCACAGGATCTACAGCTATGTTGTCTCAAGACCTCAGCCAAGGGCAAGTTATTTCATAGCTGGAATTTCCCCCTTTTTTATTTATAAGTTCATTTGCTTGGTTATATTGATCTCCCTGTGACAGGAGCAAAATAAGTATTTAGAATATAAACCTGTTAGTTAGACTTGGCCCCTTGGGTATATTATTTTGCCTTGATTCCTCAATAAATTGATATAGAAACTACTCATTTTCTTTCTATTCTTTGCCAGTTATTTGGAGAGTGTTTTTTACTTCTTTTTTTTTTTTTTTTTAGTAAAAAAAGATGGGGTTTCACCGTGATGGCCAGGCTGGTCTTGAACTCCTGACCTCAGGTGATCCACCCACCTCGGCCTCCCATAGTGCTAGGATTACAGGCGTGAGCCATGGCGCCCGGCCTGTTTTTTACTTCTTAAGTTACAATTTGTTTACTCAAGTTCTTTGTTGCTTCAGTTTACTTAAACTACTTTTGGGGAAGTACATGGAATCTTTGTAAGAGCTTTGGCCACATCTTTGAAGTAAGTGTTAAAGGACTAATAGCAAGGAGGTGATTTACTTAAATTCAACAGACATACAAGAGCACTTCAGTAACCTGGTATTTTGCTACTGGGGATCCAGACGTGAATAAAGAGCCAGTGTTCCCATCCCTTTAACATTGCAGCAGTTAGAATGTACTCCATCATCATGCCTTTTTGTGGAGTACTTGATTTTTTTTGTTATTTTTGTTTTGCTCTGTTTGAGACAGGGTCTCACTCTGTTGCCCAGGCTGGAGTGCAGTGGCACAATCTTGGCTCACTGCAGCCTAGACCTGGGCTCAAGCAGTCCTCCACCTCAGCCTCCTGAGTAGCTGGGACTACAGGTGTGTGCAACCATCCTGGCTAATTTTTTTTATTTTTTGTAGAGATGGGGTCTTGCTATATTGCCTAGGCTGGTCTTGAACTCCTGAGCTCAAGTTATCTGCCCACCTCAGCCTCCCAAAGTGCTGGAATGACAGGCTTGAGCTACTGTGCCTAGCCTACTTGATGTTTTAAAACATGTTTCTAAGTAGTGCTTTGTGGTTTTCTGAAGTACAGTAGCAGATTCCCATGTCAGCCATGGGGCTCCAGCCTGGCCATGGACACAGAACATGTCTCAGGTTAACAGTGTGACATCTATGAAATGCTTTGTAAATTGTAGAGCCCTGGATGTATGTTAGTTTTAATAATTAGTAACAGCAATAATAATAATTAGCATTAACATTTATATACCAATGTCTAAGGTTAGTTAGTGGTTATCTTTTTTGCTATTTCTATAAACATTATTTTAGGTTTTGGTGTTTGTTTGTTTTGTTTTGTTTTGTTTTGGGACAGAATCTCCCTCTGTCACCCAGGCTGGAGTGCAGTGGCGTGATCTCAGTTCACTGCAATCTCCATCTCCCAGGTTCAAGCAATTCTTCTGCCTCAGCCTCCTGAGTAGCTGGGATTACAGGTGCTACCATGCCTGGCTAATTTTTGTATTTTTAGTAGAGACTGGGTTTCACCATGTTGGCCAGGCTGATCTCAAACTCCTGACCTCAAGTAATCTGCCTGCCTTAGCTTACCAAAGTGCTGGGATTACAGACTTGAGCCACCACACCTGGCTAATTTTTGTATTTTTAGTAGAGACAGGATTTCACCATGTTGGCCAGGCTGGTCTGAAACTCCTGACCTCAAGTGATGTGCCTGCCTCAGCCTCCCAAAGTGTTGGGATTACAGACGTGAGCCACCACACCTGGCTAATTTTTGTATTTTTAGTAGAGACAGGGTTTTACCATGCTGACCAGGCTGGTCTCAAACTCCTGACCTCAGGTGATCCAACCGCCTTGGCCTCCCAAAGTGTTGGGATTACAGGCGTGAGCTACTGAGCCTGGCCTATTTCTATATACCATATTTTGATATGTAAATCTAAAAAGGACAGAATGAATATGTATCATTTGGGGGACATTAACTTGTGATTGAATTTGACAAGTATATGAGCAGCTGCAGAAAAAAAGTATTAAAGCAGTTTTGGTGTTTGTTTGTTTGAGACAGAGTTTCACTCTGCCACCCAGGCTGGAGTGCAGTGGCGTGATCTCAGCTCACTGCAACCTCCACCTCTTGGGTTCAAGCGATTCCCCTGCCTGAGCCTCCCCGAGTAGCTGAGACTACAGGTACGTGCCACCACACCCGGCTAATTTTTGTATTTTTAGTAGAGACGGTTTCACCATGTTGTCCAGGCTGGTCTTGAACTCCTGACCGCAGGTGATCCGCCTGCCTCGACCTCCCCAAGTGCTGGGATTATAGGCGGGAGACATTGTGCTGGGCCTTAAAGCAGATTTAATACAAAAATTATGTGGAAAAAAAGCAAATGATAGTAAGATGAAATAAGACCAGAGATGGTGGCACTTAGGAAGGATGAAGTGGCCAGGAAGAGGGAACCATATTTTAGAGGAACAAATCACATGGAAGGACAAAAAAGAGTGAGAAAATCTGAACTAGCCATTTGATGAAGTATTAGGGATTGAGAAAATTGTGTCTAACTTTGTTTTTGGACTTTCAGGGGCTGCTTGGATGGGGTTATTACTTGATAATGCTTCCATTCCGATTTACCTATTACACGATACTTGATATATTTAGGTATGTACCTTTGAATTTATGTATTAGTAGCATAGTAAGACTTTGGAGCTGAAATTTAGGCCAAAATAAGTTTTACACTGTATCAATGTTAACTTGCCAATTTGTCATGAGATTGAATACTCTTCCTGAACTGTCTTTTAATGCACTATAAAAATATTTTAAATTGTTGAACCATTGGCAGGCATTGTGAAATGGAATTATTTTTAAATTAGTCTTACATATTGTTTGCAAAAACCAGTCTGGCTATATTTATTTGTCTCCCCCCCCACCACCATATTTGTCAGCTCTGCATTTCCTAGTTGATGTCCACACCCTTTCCTTTCTAACCACCATCATCTAGCTTCACACTCCTTAGAACTTTTTTCTTGAACTACTTTTCCACCCGACTACTCACAATCTCAACAAATTCTCTTGCTCTGAGAATACCCAGTTTGCCCTTGATTCTTCCCACAGTAGTTGCACCTCTCTAGACACTCCTGGTATACGTTTTCTTTTTTTTTTTTTTGAAACAGTCTTGCTCTGCTGCCCAAGCTAGAATGCAGTGGCACGATCTTAGCTCTCTGCAACCTTCACCTCCAGCGTTTGAGTGATTCTCATACCTCAGTCTCCCAAGTAGCTGGGATTACAGGCATGTGGCACCATGCCTGGCTAATTTTTGTATTTTTAGTGGAGACAGTACAGATGGAGTCTCACTTTGTTGGCCAGGCTGGTCTCCAGCTCCTGGCATCGAGTAGTCCACCTGCCTTGGCCTCCTGAAGTGCTGGGATTACAGGTATGAGCCACCACGCCTGGCACCTTCTATACCTTTTCACTTTGCCCTGGCAACCTGTTGCAAACACTGGAACCCTTTTATGTATATACCCACTTGATTTATACCCTCACATTTCTTCTAGCTTCCTTCATGTACCATTAAAAGAGCTCATCATTGTAAGCTACAGAGGGTCCAAGGCCAGAAACTGAATGGGGCACAACTTCCTAGCATGTCAGGATTGGGTTATCTGGCCTAGAGCCACACCTAGGCTTTATGAGGAACTAAAATGTTCATGGGCATCCAGGCCAGCAGATGGAGCTGGGATATGTAGTATGGGCCTTGTATATACAGGGAACCTGAACCTCCCTCCAAATATGGGACAGCCTTTGCCCTGCTCTAGGGAGCAGAGGCTGAAGGTGAGGGTCCAGCAGCTGCATAAGTATAAGGGTCAGATAGTACCTTTTATATTGGCCCATTGGTGTTTTATGAGGCTGTCTGTTTAATGGCTTTCTTGCTTTGGCAACATTCTTTGTGGTCACCAATGAACTGTTTAGTACTGTTTCCATCCCCATTTTATTTAAGAATGAACATGTAAAAACCTTTAAAATGAATGAAAACTAAGTTGACATCTCTGTTTTTTCTAAAAAATAAAAAAAAAGCTGATTGTCCTAAATTGTGTAGCTCATCGGAATACAGTGTAATGAGGAAAAAGAAAGCCTTTATTCACTCATCAAAAGAGATAATTCTAAAATGCTTAATTTCAAAGAAAGTAGTTTAAACATCAGTCTTCTAAAGAATTTCTAACCGTTTCCCCAATATATACAATTTACTACATTTTGTGTTTTTAATTTGCTCTGGAATGTTCGTGTCAATGAATTTGGTTTGATTACTTGGGAGAAATTTCAAGTAGAATTGTATACACATGGGGAAATTTGTTGGGATAATGAATTAGTTCACTTTTTGGTAAGGAAAGTATCATAGTTTAGTCACCTTTTCTGTGCTGAAAATTTTTCAAGTAAATGAATATTGTTTGCTTTCCTAAGGAAAATATGCATGGCATGTATTACTAATTTTAATGCAGCTGTATCATCCAACCGACTTGTTTAATGTTATGTAGCACATTAGTCTCTGTCCCATTGCCTTCTCTGGAAACCAAAGGATAAATAAACGGTACTATACAACTAGAATAGGCCCTTTAGAAACAGATGTGTGGTACCATTAGGTATTGTATTCTTCACTTTACAAAAGCTGCCAATACTCCACATTTGCCAGGGTATTGTGAAACAGTTTTATAACTTCTTACATGGGTACCATCCATCATAAATCATCAAGCAAAATGTACTTGCCCCTTTGAAGAGCAAGTAAATAATGACTGCAACTTCAGATTTGAAGTTCCTATTCATAATTTGAATAGTTTGGGGTTGTGAACTCAATATTTCAAAATCCCAGGAAAACAGAAAGGAGAAGGAGGGGCAAGTAGGACAACCAGAAGGTGACCTCTGTTCTACAGCAGCACTATCACATAGAACTCGCTGTGATGATAAAAATGTTCTGCATCTCCGCTGTTCAGTGTGAAAGCCATTAAACACATGTGGCTATTTAGCACTTGAAATGTGGCTAGCATGACTAAGGAACTGAATTGTAATTCTATGGAATAGATTTAAATTGAGAAGAGCCACATTTGACTAGTGGCTGCAGTATTTAGACGATACCATTCTAGAGAGTCTGGGTGCATAGCCTGGCACATGATCTTTTTGGATACTGTGTCTTCCTTTCCAAACCCTTCTGGCCCTAAATCGTTCTGCAAAAAATACTCAGGATTTATATAGGCCAGTGTTGGAATTTATAATCCCAGTAGTTTGCATTCTATTTGAACAGGCAATAGAGTAACACTTGGTGCTTTATGGCTTTTGAACCAGACTCTACTCTGAGATTTCATGGTCCACTCACAGATCATTCACCTCCCTTTGTTGCCATGCCTCTGGCTCTGTTACAGGAATCTGTACAAATTGACCCGCTCCATATGCACTATAGTAAACTGGATTCATGTGATATGTATTCCTTCCTCCCCAGGTTTGCTCTTCGTTTTATACGGCCTGACCCTCGCAGCCGGGTTACTGACCCCATTGGGGACATTGTTTCATTTATGCACTCTTTTGAAGAGAAATATGGGAGGGCACACCCTGTCTTCTACCAAGGAACGTACAGCCAGGTCAGTGCCACAACCGTATAGATGCCAACTTATTGAAATGATTCTGTCCTCAAAGGAAAGCGTAACCCAGTACTGATCATGCCCTTCTTTTACTCAAAATCCTTAATTAGCTCTTCACTGCTCACAGGGGGTAATATAAAAAGACCAAACCTTTTAGCTGGCCCCTCTTTGATCCAATGCGTCCTTCTTTTGAGATCTTTTCTACATAACTTACTTTACCATACCCTCAGTTCCAGCTGATCCATTCCCTGAACATATTTCTTACTTGCCTACCTCTGTGCCTTTGCTTTTGCTGGTCCCTCTACGTAGAATGCTTTCCTCACATTTTGGCTAATTGGAATCTTGCCAATCCTTAAACTAGCTCATGTCGCTCCTCATAACTAGCCCTGATTGTTGTGCCCTATCCAGCCCTATCTCACAATCTAGAATACCACTTTCCTTTTGTTCTATCATAGCTTTTAAAAATTGATAGCAATTTCATATTCTTTCGTATATTACAGTTATTTGTGTTCATGTCTAATTTTTCCTACCAAACTGTAAGCCCCTTGGAGGCAAAGCCTAAATCTTCTTTGATCTCACACAGAATTGAATAAGAACATAGACCATAGACGCAGGGTAGCACATCAGCCTCAGCCTCAGCCACATAGACCTTTAACTCAGACCTCACCATTCAGGGGAGGAAAAATTAGAGTTCTGTGGGTGTTAGGCATATCTCTAGTTTGCCAGAGAAATACATAGACTTAATACTACAGTAATAGGGAAAACTATGGGAATGCTGTGGGAATGCTGTGGGAATAGGCAAAAGAGGGTTCTATTATACAGCCTCCAGGATTCCTGAATCTATGTGGAGAAAGAGAAAAATCCTCACCCTTGCTTCCTGCTTTGATTTTCCCCACATCTGTTTTTTATAGTCTCCTTGCTGGCTGTTTCCACCCTAATCGGCAAACACTGAGCACCTACTGTATGCCAGGCAGTGTCCTCTGTAATAGAGATACAGAGATGAATGAGATGAGCACCTCCCATGTATCCTCTCTGCTATGACCCTGATGGTATACCATCCTTGGCTGTGTCAGTAGTCTTACAGTGTAATGTGCTCAGGAGCATGCACATTGCTAAAGCACGCACAGAAGTCTTGGACACCAGCCTTGTCTTTGAAAGTCTTTTACACTCTATACTCTTTAGAATCCCTTTGGGTCATATAGTCCATCATTCCTACTCAATATATGGCCTGGGATCAGGGTTGTCTTTCCTGTTATTTTTTACTGAAAAGGATGTTGTAGCTGTGAAAAATTCTCACCTCTTTCATATGGTTAGATTATTCTGTTTTTATCTTCCTTTAGACTGTGGGTGAAGCTGACTTTTCTGTGATTTGTTGGGAACCTGTATTTGTAAGCCTGTCTACTCTTATGTATCTGTTATAATTTGAATCCTAATAACACTAAAACCTTTTCATTAAAGCTTGTTAGCATGGAGTTTCTATAGGGAGAACAATATGCCAGGGGTGTGAAGGTAGGAGCTCAGGAATTTTTTGATTTCTCGCTCACCTTTCTTCCTTATTTTTCCTTTTGTTCCTACATACATAGCTGTATCCATTAGGACCCTTAGCCTAAATATAAGCTCAAGGCACAGTCTTCATAATAATTAGTGATCTTCTGTTTCTCAGGCACTTAACGATGCCAAACGGGAGCTTCGCTTTCTTTTGGTCTATCTTCATGGAGATGATCACCAGGACTCTGATGAGTTTTGTCGGTAAGTGGATTGATTATTTTCCTTCTCTTTTCTGACTCTTTCTGCTGACAGTTTGTAGTCAGCAAGTTGTTCTCATGTCCTTTTCATACCTTTCCACAGCAACACGCTCTGTGCACCTGAGGTTATTTCACTAATAAACACTAGGATGCTCTTCTGGGCATGCTCTACAAACAAACCTGAGGGATACAGGGGTAAGTTATGTTTCTTCTGCCTCAATGAGATTGTTGGAGTATCTTTGAAGTAGTCTGGAAAGACATGCCATGCCATTTATTACAAGGGTGTTCGTTCTGTGGTAGATACAATGCTAGTTCCTGTTTTATATTGTGTCATTTAATCCTCACAGCAGTCCTGAGCAATGGGTGGGGGGGTCATATTACCTTCACTTTATGATTTAGGAAACGGGCTCAGAGAGTTTAAGCCACTGGCTAAGGATATCAGCAAGTTTTAATTTTTTGTTTTTTATTTAACTAAGTTTTTTTTTCTGAGATGGAGTCTCGCTCTGTCTCCCATGCTGGAGTGCAGTGGCATGATCTCAGCTCACTGCAACCTCCACCTTCCGGATTTAAGCGATTCTCCTGCCTCAGCCTCCTGAGTAGCTGGAACTACAGGCGTGCACTACCATGCCCGGCTAATTTTTTTTGTATTTTTAGTAGAGATGGGGTTTCACCATGTGGTCAGACTGGCCTTGAACTCCTGGACTCAAGTGATCAGCCCACCTCAGCCTCCCAAAATGCCGGGACTACAGGTGTGAGCCACCACGTCCCGCCCCGCCGTAATTAGCAAGTTTTATAGTACAACCAGGTCTGCCAGATTCTAAAGCCCATGCTTCACATTCAACATTGCCAAAGCCTGCCACATTCAGAGAAATACCATCTTGGCTAGTGGCTTGCTTTTAATCTTAATGGGCTTTTTACTGAAGAGTTTATTCTCTTCATCAGCAATTTTAACAGAGCCCTTGCACAGCGAGTCAGTTGTTTGAGTACCTTGAGTGCTGATACGGATTTGGAAAGTTCAGATCTTTGCTGACAATAACTCTTCTTTGGAGATAAGTATTTTTAGACAGTTGGTAAAAGATAAAAAGGCATCCAGTGAAGAAAAATGTAGTCATTTTTGAGGCTACTTCTATCCAGCAACCTTTGGGTAGATATTAGCATGCCACATACTGTGTCATGTCTTGAGAACCAAAGATGTGGCAGATGTTGTCCTTGCATCCTGGAATCTGAATCTTACACCTAATTGTTTTTAAACATCTAAATTCCTACATGCATTTTGCCATTCTAATATGGCTTTGTGGGGGTGGAAAGGAGGTTGTGAATAGAAGGAAAGTAAGGATTTTTTTTTTTTTTTTTTACAGAAGATTATAAAATCTCTTCTTTCACACCATAAAGGAAAACATAGGTAAAACTCTGTTATGGTAAAATCTTGGTCATTTAGAAACCAGTTTTCTTTTTTTTTTTTTTTTTTTTAAGACCAAGTCTCACTCTGTTCCCCAGGCTGGAGTGCAGTGGCACGATCTTGGTTCACTGCAGCTTCAAGTGATTCTCCTGCTTCAGCCTCCAGAGTAGCTGGGATTACAGGCGTGCACCACCACGCCTGGCTAATTTTTCTGTTTTTAGTAGAGACGAGGTTTCACCATATTGGCCAGGCTGGTCTCAAACTCCTGACCTCAAGTGATCCAACTTCTTGGCTTCCTAAAATACTTGGATTAAAGGTGTGAGCTACCATGCCCAGCCTGTTTTCTATTAATAAGCTCCTTTAGAACCAAAAAACTAACATTTTTAAGGATAGAAAAAAGATACATGGGGAGAAAGGGTAAAGAAAGGATTAGGCAAGAGAAAAAAAAGATGATGGTGGAGATTATCGTCAGTAGCAACCGGCTGAGACTTGAAGCCTTGTGTCCTTTTAGGCTTGAGCCCTTGTACAGGAATACCGTGCCAGATTCTTTATAGATCTTTTTCCTACCATTAAGGAGACATTATCCTTGAACTCTGCACTCTTCCCTGGCGTCATCACAACAACCACACCACCACAAGGAAAACCTGTCCTATTCTAGTGAGGGACCTAGAGATAGGCATGCAAATGGATAACCAAAGCAAAAAGTTACAAAACTGGGAGGAACTGGGCATGGTGGCACACACTTGTAATCCAGCTACTCAGGAGGCTGAGGCGGGAGTATCACTGGGAGGAACTGGGCATGGCGGCACACTCCTGTAATCTAGCTAGTCAGGAGGCTGAGGTGGGAGGGTCACTGGAGACCAGCCTGAGCAACATAGTGAGACCCTGGCTCCAAAAAAGAAAAGAAAGAAAGAAACTAGGAGAGGGTAAAAGGGAGAGACTAAATGATACCTCCCGTCTTCCCCAACCAGGATTAAAACAGTTCTCTCTCACTCATTGTAGAAAGTCTAAGAATTGATCTTTTTCACCATCAAGTCCTGCCCTTGATCTCTTGGGTCTTTTTGTCAGTCTCACAGGCTTTACGAGAGAACACCTATCCATTCCTGGCCATGATTATGCTGAAGGACCGAAGGATGACTGTGGTGGGACGGCTAGAAGGCCTCATTCAACCTGATGACCTCATTAACCAACTGACATTTATCATGGATGCTAACCAGACTTACCTGGTGTCAGAACGCCTAGAAAGGTACAAGGGAGTTCCCTTCTGGAACAGAGATAGACCGGTTGTAAATTTGGAGGGCTGACCTGGGACTCTACCAATCCTGACTTCTTCTCTGCATTGGGCCGCTATTAGCTTTTAGCTTTGCCCATTTATTGTCAAAATATTTACATACTTTGACCTAAATTACTCTATATCAGATAATGTGTTCTTAGAGATTTTCAAAATAAAGACAAGGGCTGGGTACAGTGGCTAACACCTGAAATCCTAGCACGTTAGGAGGCTGAGGCAGGAGGATTATGTGAACCCAGGAGTTTAAGACCACACTGGGCAGCAAAGTGAGACCCCGTCTCTACAAAAAATAAGAAAAAAATTAGCCAGGCATGGTGGTACATGCCTGTAGTCGCAGTACTTGGGAGCCTGAGGCAGGAGGATTGCTTGAGCCCAAGAGTTCAAGGCAGCAATGAGCCCTGATTGTGCCTCTTCACTCCAGACTGGATGACAGAGCAGGACCTTGTCTTTAAAAAAGAATAATAAATGAATGAATAAGCAAAATAAAGACAGGCCTCTATACTCAAGAATGTGCATTATGGCATTTAGAATAGCTGAATATAATATAAAGAATTTAAATGTAAAAAAAAAAAAGTGGAATGGTTATAACTTCTCTCCAATACATAAGTTATGTACATTAAACATAGGAAATCCTCAAACCACAAAAAAAGCATAAGGAAGAAATTTAAAATCACTGATAATCCTACCACCACATTAACATTGTTATATTTCTTTTTAATTTTATACACAACACACACCCTATATACATACAGATTTTTTTGTAAAATTGGGATAATACTTTTTTACAGCCCTTCTTCGTATAAGAATATATCACAGCCTTTTCCCTCATCATTAAATATTACTCTGCCACATTTTTTAAATTACTGTATAACATTCTGTTATCTAAATACATCATAATTTAACCAGGCCACTCTTCTTGTTGGATTTTTAGATTATTTTCAGTTTGTTGCTATTATAAATAGCATACATGGAGATAATTTGTTTGCGATTTGTGATGGTTTCCTTAAATTTAAGCTTCCTGGAAGTGCAATTTCTGGATTAGACAATATAAGTGTATTTTAAGGCTTTTGATTTGTAATGCCAATTTGCCCTCAAGAAATTTAGACAAACTTAAATTTTATGGGAAGCTTTTAATAACATGGTGAAATGCTTCTTACAAATTAGAAAAATGCATAATCAAGCCGAGCATGTTGGCTCACACCTGTAATCCCAGCACTTCAGGATGCCAAGGTAGGAAGATCGCTTGAACTCAGGAGTTTGAAGTCATCTTGGGCAGCATGGTGAAACCCCATCTCTACAAAAAATATAAAAATTACCTAGGCGTGGTGGCACACACCTGTAAGCTAAGGTGGGAGGATTGCTTTAGCCTAGGAGGTTGAGGCTGCAGTGAGTCATGATTGCACCACTGCACTCTAGCCTGGGTGACAGAGCAACACCCTGTCTCCAAAAAAAGGGAAAAATGCAAGATCAAACCCCTATAAATAAAGTGTTGTTTTAATTGTGTAAAAAAATGTATAGAAGAGGAAATTTTCTGAGGTAACTGAAATGTTCTGTCTTGAAGTGGTGGTTATGTGGCTACATTTATCAAAATTCATTGAATTGTACATTTAAGATCTGTGCATTTCACTGCATATAAATTTTATCTTAATTTTTAAGGAGAGTAAAACGCAAGAATGTTTTATCTGCTCAACTATTTGGATTGGCTAAATATTTTGGCTAAGAGAAAACAAACATTTGTTAGGGAGAAGATAGATATGCCAAATGTTACAATGTTTTATCTTTGATTATTGAGTCTCTGAATAACTCTGAAAACTACATATTTCAGATCTGCTACAGTCTGTATGTGTGTGTTTTGGTTTTACGAGAGCAGTACAAAAATGCAGTAACCCAAAATGGGGTTGATGTAAAATATGATGTTGATGATCCCTTCATAATAATAGTACTGTGTTATTGTAAAATATGATGTTGATGATCCCTTCATAATAACAGTACTGTGTTACGTTCGTTAGAATTAGGGGGAAAGTTTTATTTTAAAAGCAGAGAGGAAAGCTTGCTGTCTCCTTTTCTGCCAAATTAAACTGAGAAAAAAGGTGGCTTATTCAGATTCTGCCATGCTCTGCTTTTTGAATCCCTTATGGCAGTGTGAAATAGTCATCTGCTAAGAATATCAACATTTTTACACACACACACACACACACACACACACACACACACACACACACAGAGAGAGAGAGAGAGAGAAAGAGAGAGAGAGAGAGAGAATTTCAATATAAGAAAACAGAACTTTCTGAGAGTGCTGTTTTTCTTCTCTTGCTTTCAATCTGTTCACAGGGAAGAAAGAAACCAGACCCAGGTGCTGAGACAACAGCAGGATGAGGCCTACCTGGCCTCTCTCAGGGCTGACCAGGAAAAAGAAAGAAAGAAACGGGAGGAGCGGGAGCGCAAGCGGCGGAAGGAGGAAGAGGTGCAACAGCGAAAGCTGGCAGAGGAGAGACGGCGGCAGGTAATGGACCTGTGGCTTTGCTCCCTGTGGTTCCCAAACTGCCAAGACTATGCCATCTTGGTCTTAAGTGCGAAAGGAAAGCATTATAGCCACCTTAAACAGACTAAGGGAGAAAAAAAAGAAAAAACTAGAACATGTTGGGATTATGGATGATTTAAATTTTTCATACAATTTAAATATTCTTTTTTTTAATAAACATTTTAAAAAAGAGACAGGCTTTGCCATATTGGCCAGGCTACTCTCGAACTCCTGACCTTACATGACATGCCTGTCTCGGCCTCCCAAAGTGCTAGGACTACAGGCGTGAGCCACCATGCCTGGCCCTAAATATTCATTCTTAATACCAGTAGCTCATTTGGCATTTAACTCATTATCTTTTTATTTTTGTTTTGCTGTTTTTGTGAAGTAATCAGACTGAGCAATACATTATCTTGTTTGATTGTGTATTACCACTTACCTATAAGCAGTGTCTTTTAATCATTTCCTTTTTCTTCCTTTTGTTTGAGACAGAGTTTTGCTCTTGTTGCCTATGCTGGAGTGCAATGGCATGGTCTCGACTCATCACAACCTCTGCCTCTGAGGTTGAGGTGATTCTCCTGCCTCAGCCTCCCAAGTAGCTGGCATTACAGGCATGCTCCACCACACTCAGCTAATTTTGTATTTTTTAGTAGAGACGGGGTTTCTCCATGTTAGTCAGGCTGGTCTCGAACTCCTGACCTCAGGTGATTTACCTGCCTCGGCCTCCCAAAGTGCTGTGATTACAGACATGAGCCACAGGCCAGGCGTATTTGGGTTGTTTTTGTTTTTGTTTTTTTTCTTATTTTATTTATTTATTTTATTTTTTTATTTGGCTCATGATATTATGTGATACTATGTTTTTTTTTTCTTTTAAGAGATGGGTCTCACTGTGTTGTCCAGGCTGGAGTGCAATGGCTATTCAGTAATGCAATCATAGCATACTACACCCTCAAACTCCTGGGCTCAAGCAGTTCTGCTGTGGCCTCTCAAGTAGCTGAAACTACAGGCACACACCATGGCACTCTGCTCCCTTTCCCTTTTTCCTCAAATAGTTAAATACCTAGACATAGTCAATAAATAATACGTGAGATGCAATAGTACTTTGAATTTATGTTGTTTTTGACTGTTCCCAAGGGGTTTTTCTTAAAATACTTAATCATTAATTTTTCTTCTGACTGCATAATAAAGCTACTGGTCATTGTATTTATTTCTTGAGCCATACCCTCACCTTTGCTTTGTGTCTCTGCAGAATTTACAAGAGGAAAAGGAAAGGAAGTTGGAATGCCTGCCCCCTGAACCTTCCCCCGATGACCCTGAAAGTGTCAAGATCATCTTCAAATTACCCAATGATTCTCGAGTAGAGAGACGATTCCACTTTTCACAGTCTCTAACAGTAAGGACCACCTAAGTTCTGTGAAGTGTATGCAGCATCTGGGCTATAGATTTGGAGCTTTTACTGACTCTTGAGAGTGGTGTTGGTGTATCTGCTGCTCTGATGAAGAGGGAACAGAGAAAGAGAGAGTGAGAGAGAGAGAGGTATGCTATCAGTGGATACCAGGAAGAGTACAGTAGACTGCTGTAGGCCCCTTCAGTTCTAGCTTCCATCTCAAAGCACTTTTTAAGTTTTTGTTTAATCATGTTTGGGCTCTGCTAAGAAAAAAAGGTACCTTACATAAAAGTCCCACAAAAGACTTATTTGTTTGAAGATGGGAGGCTCTTCCATCTCTCCTCTTGCATTGGCTTCAGAATCCCACCAGAATCCCTGCTCTGTGGAAAAAGCTCTGTCTCCAGTGACCTCAAAGCACTGGGATGACATATCTGAATATAAGTGCACTTGCAGTTTGGATGCAGTGTCTCTCACTTTCTACTAACTTAGCCCAAAAGAAGCCCCAGTTTCTGAGGCCACTTTGTGTGTGTGATAGTCATGTAATAGTGTTTGTCATTTCCACATGGAAGTTATTAAAAGCAGAAACTCAGAGTCTTACAGCATGAGGATCAAATTTTCATTATTCCAGAGTTACTAGATGTTTCCTTGGTCAATTTACTTAATTTCTAAGCCTCAATTTCTTCATCTGTACAATGGGTTTAATAATAGGCACTCCCTAGTCGGATTGTTTTTAAGATTATCAACGTTGTGCCTAGCTCCTAGGATTCTGCGGTTTCCCTGATCACTCACAATAATCAAAGGTAAACCTCATGATTCAAAGAGGCTCCACTGTAGTCAGGTGAGGCTAGGTAGTACATTCATTGCTTCTGCTTGTTTAACTGGTGAACACTGGGAAAGCTGCAAAACTTTCACAGGGCCTCAGATTTCCCATTAGTGAACTGGAAATATAATCTGCCCTCTAATAAGTTTAAACTGAAGATACGTATGTCATGCACTGAGCTGGATACTTTAGGGTTCATTTAGATGAGTGAGACATGGTTTTGGAATTCATGGAGCTTATTGGCCAGTACAGAATGTAAGACTCAGAGAGCTAATACAGAATTAAAGTTATAAGGCATTCTGGTGAGACAGAAGCAACTAGCTTTCTTGTTTTATTTCTCTCTCGCTTATGCATTTATTTATATTGGGGGAAGTGCTCATGCCTCTTAACTTTGTTTTGAGACAGAGTTTTGCCTTGTCACCCTGTCTGGAGTGCAGTGGCACTATCTGGGCTCACTTCAACCTCTGCCTCCTGGGTTCAAGCGATTCTCCTGCCTCACCCTACCAAGTAGCTGGGTTTACAGGTGCCCACCACCATGCCTGGCTAATTTTTGTAATTTTTTAGTAGAGATGAGGTTTTACCATGTTGGTCAGGTTGGTCTAGAACTCATGACCTCAAGTGATTCTCCTGCCTCGGCCTCCCAAAGTGCTGGGATTATAGGCATGAGCCACTGCACCCAGCCCCATGTCTCTAACTTTGGATTTTTAAATTGAGATAACATGGATGTGCCTCACACAGTACCCACCACGTAGTAGGTAGTTAGAGTTAATTTCCTTCCCCTGGTTTTCTCTGTTTCCTAACTATGGGTTTGTATATATATTTTAGCTTTCATATTCTCTAGTAATTTTGCTGTTGTACACACGAGCTACGTGGAGTTTCTACCCCAAAAATTCTGATAGATAAAACTATATTTGAAAAATCTAACCAAAATTTATTCTCCTCAGAGTTTTGGAGGAAAAATCTGTTAGAATTGTGGAACAGAATAGGCTTGGGCCAAAAGGGAACCAACCATTCATTAACTGTTTGATCCTTGAAGACTTTTAGATGGGTTCCTAAAAAAGAACATCATGACCACCTGAGATTAGTCTAAGAGAAAGGCTTGGTCATAAATGGGGCTTAGAGATGGAAAGAAATGTAAAGAAACAGTGCTCTGGTAGTGCTGGCCTGGAATTGAACATTCACACATGGCCTGGCACAGTGGCTCACACCTATAATCCCAGCACTTTGGGAGGCCGAGGTGGACAGATCACCTGAGGTTGGAAGTTCAAGAGCAGCCTGGCCAACATGGTGAAACCCCATCTCCACTAAAAATACAAAAATTAGCCGGACGTGGTGGTGCGCGCCTGTAATCCCAGTTACTCAGGAGACTGAGGCAGGAGAATCGCTTCAACCCAGGAGACAGAGGTTGCAGTGAACAGAGATCATGCCATTGCACTGCAGCCTGGGCGACAAGAGCGAAATTCCATCTCAAAAAAAAGACCTTGTGTCATCTTTCTGTGAACTTGGTCCTTCGTAAATAATCTTGAGGAGTGACAGATTTGTGCGTAATGCTCGGCTCTGGAGAGTAGTGAAATGTTAAGATAAAAGGCATACACTACAGAAAAATCTCCAGTTCCCATGAGTGGTTAGAAAAGAGGCAGCTGACTTTGTTTTAAGTGAATGTATAAGAGAACCAAAGCCCAGAACTAATTTTTCTGTCCATTGCAAACCAAAAGGGACCTCTGGTAGTAATGTAATCTGTTTCCTGATGGTTATCAACCCTCTGTCATTGGTAAATAAAAAATGCCGGCTGTGTGCAGTGGCTCATACCTGTAATACCAGCACTTTGGAATGCCAAGGCAGGCAGATCACTTAAGGCCAGGAGTTCGAAACCAACCTGGCCAACATTGTGAAACCACGTCTCTACTAACAAAAATTAGCTGGACGTGGTGACACGTACCTGTGGTGCAGCTACTCCGGGAGTCTGAGACATGAGAATGGCTTGACCCTGTGAGGCAGAGGTTGCAGTGATCCAAGATCTTGCTACTGCATTCCAGCCTGGTCGACAGAGTGAGATTCCATCTCAAAAAAAAAAGAAAAACAAAAGCCAAGTTTGTATCAGTGTTAGGTATTCTCAAGAAGTGATTAAAAAGGAATCAGAAAGTAATTTTTTGGCCAGGCACAATGGCTCACGTCTGTAATCCCGGCACTTCGGGAGGCCAAGGTAGGTGAATCACCTGAGGTCAGGAGACCAGCCTGCTGAAACTGTGTCTCTACAAGAAAATACAAAAATTAGCCTGGCATGGTGGTGTGCACCTGTAATCCCAGCTACTAGGGAGGCTGAGGTAGGAAAATCGGTTGAACCTGGGAGGCAGAGGTTGCAATGAGCCAAGATCATGCCACTGCACTCCAACCGGGGCAACAGAGCAAGACTCTGTCTTTAAAAAAAAAAAAGATTTTTTTTAACTCTTAAATAAAACCCATATAGGTTTCATACCAAGAATACTTGGTGTTAGTCTAATTGATGCATCTTGATAAAAGAAAGAGTGAACATTAATGGGAATTGCAAAAAGAGAAGGAAACAGAAAATGAGTGAGGTTGATAGACTGAAATATGAGAAGTTTATAAAATGATGAATGGATTAGATGAGAGGAACATGGATTTACTATTTGAACTCTGGAATTATAGCCCTTTAAAAATCTCTAAAGAGGGCAACATGGCAAGACTGTGTCTCTACAAAAAATTTTAAAAATTAACCAGGTATAGTGTTGCACACATGCGATCCCACTTTCTTAGGAAGCTGAGGCAAGAGGATTGCTTGAACCTGGGAGGTCGAGGGGCTGCAGTGAGTTGTGTGTTTGCGCCACTGCACTCCAGCCCGGGCAACATAGCGAGACCTGCCTCAAAAAAAAAAAATTCCCTAACGAGGTAAGTTTAAGAAATAAAGGAAGGACTGCTTCACACTGAGGGGGATAAAACCCAGAGAATTCATCATTCTGAGAGGTGTAACAAAAAGAAAATAGGAATAGATTCCTCCCAAAAAGGAAAAATAACTTGAATGGCATCTTTCTCATCTTTGGGGTTGATCTGAAAAAGGTTGGCAGAATTCTTGTTAGAAGTAGAATGCTAGATGGAGAGGGCCACAGAGCAGAGACAGGGAGAGACAACAGTGGCCTGTTCCACGGGCATCTCACACACACTTTTAGCATCATGGACTCCCCTGATACTGCCTCCTTCTCAGTAAGGATTTTACCTGTGCCTTTCAGAGTCAGAGCAGGGTGAGAAGGGCATTCCCACAGAGACGAGATTCATAATCAGTTGTCAGATCTTGATCATGTGAAACAGTGTCCACACGTGGGGGCATGTGCAGGAAAGCCAGAACCCAACTGGCCCAAGGTGGGATGTCAAAGCCAGAGTGGGGTAAGGAGTCTGTATATAAGAAGGTAGGGGTTTATGTGGTGAGGGGAATGATTTTTATATGTGTATTTTTTTTGTAGATGCAGATGCAGATTTGGGGACACACAAATACATGTACACATGCTCTCTTGCTCTGTCCATAGAGAATGCCTAGGAGCAGCAACACAGTAGCAGAAGAACCAGGACTCCTTGGGGAAATGGCTGATTCTGGGGCTGAGGGAGGGAAAATAAAAGGTCAGACCAGGCACAGTGGCTTGCATCTGTAATCCCTTCACTTTGGGAAGCCAAGGCAGGAAGATCCCTTGAGCCCAGCAATTAGAGACCAGCGTGGGCAGCATAGGGAGATGCTGCGCCCACCCACCAACCCCACCTTGTCTCTACAAAATAGGCAAAAAGAACCTGGAGCACTTTGTGCTAGAAAGCAAAGAATTGTTCAGAGAATGATGGGGACATGTCAGAAAGGCACAGAAGCCTGGCACATTCAGGCTGACTCCGTCTGGCACAGTTTGAATATTAAATAATGATAGTAACATTATAACCTGTTGAATAAGTAGGAAATCATAAATTTATGTTGATTTAAATAAATACATTTGAAAATTTGAGGAACAGACCAGCTTCATAGTTTCAAAGTACTTCCCTGCAAAATACTCACCAATTACAAAGAGGAAAATAACTTACAGTGAAAAGACCTGGCAGATACCACCATAGGCAAGTGACCAAAGTGAACATCATAGGTAATGGAACAAATTGAAACTGTGCTCCTGAATAGGGTGCATTGAGTAGAATGCAGCAGCATTTCTCTAATATTCCTGCCAAAGAGACACAACCAGAGTCTAATTGTGAGTAAACACCAGAGAAATACATTGAAAGACATTAGCAGAATAACCAACTGGCAATTTTTTTAACATTTCAAGGTCATGAAAATCAAGGAAAGACTGAGGAAAGACTTAAGAGATTCGACAGATCAGTACAACACATTGATTGATTGATTGTATTTTTTTTGTCTATAGGTCATTGGGGTACAGGTTATTTGGTTACATGAGTAAGTTCTTGGTGGTGATTTATGAGATTTTGGTGCACCCATCACTCAGGTAGTATGCATTGTACCCTATTTATAGTCTTTTATCCTTCACCCCCTCCCACTCTTGCCCTCAAAGTCCATTGCATCATTCTTACGCCTTTGCGTTCTCATAGCTTGGCTCCCACGTATCAGTGAGAACATACGATGCTTGATTTTCCATTCCTAGTTACTTCACTGAGAATAATAGTCTCCAGTCTTATCCAGGTCACTGCAAATGCCATTAATTCATTCCTTTTTATGGCTAAGAAGTATTCCATCATATATACACACACACACACACACACACACACACACACCCCACAGTTTCTTTATCCACACGTTGATTGGTGGGCTTAAAACTGGATCCTTTGCTATTATATGAAAGATAATTGGCAAAACTTTGGAGCCTAAATAGTAAGATAATGTATTATAGAAATAACGTGTCAGTTACATTTCCTGACTTTGAGGGCCAAGTTGTGCTTATACAGAAGATTGTCCTGTGATTCTGTGATCACCTCAGAATACTTGAGGCCATGTGTCTTACAGTTGGCACTTCACTCGCAACTGATTTAAAGAAAAATTTTTCTGTAACTTTATGATTATTTCTAAGTTTTTTAGCATTTTATTAGACACACTGAAGAAACAGATGAATTCAGAGTAGGACTAGTGTTAGGCTTTTGTAATTTCTTTTAAAAGGGCTGGCCTGTGTATATGCCATGGGAAATGAAGAGATGTAGAATTACAGTGTAATGGGATTCTTTCATATAGAGTCATCCTGGGGAGAACTGGGGGATATTTGACTTCATAGGGGTGTGTGTGTGTGTGTGTGTGTGTGTGTGTGTGTGTGTGCTTTCATATAGAGTCATCCTGGGGAGAACTGGGGGATATTTGACTTCTTAGTTTGTGTGTGTGTGTGTGTGTGTTTCTTTCATATAGAGTCATCCTAGGTAGAGTTGGGGGATATTTGACTTTATAGGGTGCATGTGTTTGTGCTTCTTTCATATAGAGTCATCTTAGGTAGAGTTGGGGGATATTTGACTTTGTAAGTAGGGGTGTGGGGGTGTGTGTGTGTGTGTGTGTGTGTGTGTGTGTGTGTGTTTCTTCATATGGAATCATCCTGGGTAGAGTTGGGGGATATTTGATTTCATAGGGGTGTGTGGGTATGTGTGTTTCTTTTTTTCTCACCACCATTATTTTTCTGTATGACCTCTCTGCAGGTAATCCACGACTTCTTATTTTCCTTGAAGGAAAGCCCTGAAAAGTTTCAGATTGAAGCCAATTTTCCCAGGCGAGTGCTGCCCTGCATCCCTTCAGAAGAGTGGCCCAATCCCCCTACGCTACAGGAGGCCGGACTCAGCCACACAGAAGTTCTTTTTGTTCAGGACCTAACTGACGAATGACATTTTTTCTTCTTCTCCCCTCCTACCCCAGTCCCTAAAAGAAATGGGGAAAAAAGAAAAAAACAGCAACAACAAAACAGAAAAAAAAAAAAAAGAGAGAGAGAAATTCCTATTATTATTATAATACAATATTTTTTTTAAAAGACTGCTGCATCCTTAGGAAGGATCAGAAACCATGCTGCCCACAAGAGTCACAACCTATGTGTGCGCGCGCAAAGTTAGCAACGAACATGCCCACTCAGTAAGCCCACCCTTCCTATGGCCTCTGCACACGCATCTTCCAGCAAACAGACTCTCTTCACCTTCAACCCATCCATTGTCCCATCTGGGAGGGGGACATTCCCACTAGTTCTCATTCATTCTTGCTTTTATGGAAAATAAAAGTGAAAAACCTCCATCAACCAGCTACTTGCAGCATCTCCTGAGGACTTGCTTCTCCTACCTCTGGGGAAGAGAGGGAAGAGAAAGCACAGAGCAGAGAAGCAGAGATATTCCTTGAACTGCCCATAATTTTTCAATAACTTTGTTTCTGTTTTGTAATGACCAAAGGAATGAGGCTGACATAGGTGTATTTTTTTTTCCTTTGTTTGATAAAGAGCCAATTCTTTAAACCCATGAGTTTATGCCCTGGGCTCCTTTAGCCCACAGTAGTGTAATAAAGTGCCCCGGGCTGGTTTGTGCTTATTTCTGCCATTGTCCCTCTCATGTTCCCAGAGAGGTAATTCTTTTTGGTCCAACTCTTGCTGTCCTTTCTTATCACCTGTGCACCCCACTTGGAGCAGTGGAAGGAAATCTGGGTTTGCGGTCCCACAGTGGCTGTGTATGTAAAGATACACCTATGTATGTGGTGGAACTCACCTTTACACCCAACTGCAGCTTTTCCTTGGAGTCTGTACCAGGTGGTGGTTATGGGGTCTAAACCAAAGGATAGCAGCTCTTCATTCCTCTTCAGACATGTGCATGCTGCTCCTCCCAGCCCTGGGCTTTCCTGAATTGCCAAGCCTGGTGCCTTTCCAAAGGACTAGCAGGGCCTGTGGTGGAGCCAGCAGAACCACAGGAGAGTGCCCTGCCTGTCTCAGTGGAAGTGTATTACTGTTTTAAGGATAGAACCAGAGGCCTTGAAGGGAGCCGAGACAGAACTCCCAGCCTGTGTAAACTATTGGAAGGCACATTTTCGTTTCTGATGCAGCCACCTTCTGGAGGCAGCTTTTATCCTTTCTCTCTATTGCTGTGTTGAAGTAATAGGGTTTTTTTTAACCTCTGGATGTCTCGTCTGTGGTTGAGTTTATGGTAATGGGTACATGGGTCAAGCCATGTACTAACAGATGCCATTGTGCTCTGACAAGTATTCCAAAGTGTTCTGTAGCTAGACTGGTGCAGGCTCGTTGTGCCACTGCAACTGACTGACGTTACTGTAGTTCCTAGCATGCTGTGAGGACGGGGGTTCAGATCAGCATAAAGCATAGCTTGTTAGAGTTGTAGTCTCCAAAGGCTTTCTCTCTCGCTTAACTAAAACCTAAAGACCACTGTTTTTGGTAGCAATTCTATGGTTACTATCCTCTGCAGTCCTTAGTTGTTGGGGTAAAGCCCATGTGGCAGAGAAAGGGACCCCACAGAAATTAACCCGGAGAGCCTGAGAAATTTTCAGTGGCCTTGGCACAGCTGTCTAGAACACCATCTCTAGGAAAATTTAGTTCTGTCCCTGGCTCTCTGTTCCGCTTTCTTTTCTGCTGTCCCAAGGCCACATGAGTGGGAATTACCATCTGACTATTGTCAATAAAACGCATCTGGAGTGAACAGCAGGATAACCCATGTTCTCCATCTACGGCTGACTTTATGTGAAATCTGCTTCCTGCTGACAACCATGCAGAGGAATTTTTCCACTTAACTCAGAGCCTCCCTCCCTGTCTGGAATTCACAGCTGTTCCCTGGCAGCACACAGGAGAGTATTAAGGACATTTGTGAGGCTAGGTACACTCTAGGTATCTCGTCCACACCTCTGGGGAAGTTAGGATTTTTTTTCCATGATAATTCAGTCTCATCTTACTCCACAATGTGCACTTTATGCCTCTTGCCTTTTGATAACAGTTGTTCAGTGAAGGAAGTCAGCTGCCACAATACTAAGAAGTGTCTCCCTTTATGTGAGTATAACTGTTGGGATGGCCTACCCATTTACTTTAGGTTTCAAGAGGCTTCACCGGAAGCACATGCCCCTGTCTAGTCCCATTTGAAACAGTTCTGCTTTACTGAGACCCTAGGCCTGTCTCCTTGGTGACCCTAGTGCTCCTGCCTAGGTGCCATTTTCTTTCCTCCTAAGTCAGATACGGGCTGCACATTTTGTCAATGCCAGTACAATCTGTGTTACTTCCAAGGACTTTTGGAAGTTTGATGGGACCTGCGAGGGAGAAAACACTGAGAAGCCGGCGATCTGCACGCATTTGCTCTTGTTTCCACATCACTTCTGGGATATTTCAGCTGTTGTTTCCAAATGGCAAGTCAACTAAAAACACTTGTTTCAAGTTTTGTTCTGCACTCCCAAGATGCAGCTGAATAACCATGGGAAGTGACCAAACAAAGACACCCGATTGGAGTCAGTTAAATATTTGTACCCTCAGTGGGCCCCTTCTGGTCTTTTCTTCCACTTCTGCAGAATTTCCTGCAGCAAATATTAATTTCTCCTTGCTTGTCTCCACCATTATATTTGAGTACGAGATGGCCAGAGGATAATACTTATCTCTTTGAAAAACTAAGCTAAAAAGAACCTAGAACCTTCAACTGAGCATTTGTGAAAATTGGTAATGGTGCTAAGGCCAAACAAAGAGTTTCAGAAAATGAGAAGGAGTGATAACCCCCAGAATGCAAAATCAAGGGCATCATCATCTGGTGCTCCACTCTACAACTGGTATTTTAGGACTTTTGAGGAACGCAGCAACGGAAATCCACCCACAAAGGATGCAGTGCCCCAACTTGTACTGCACCTGAATAGTTATGTGATAATTTACTGAAGAAATCTAGTGTACTTTAAATTTTTTCATAAAAGTTTACATTGTATTGTAGGTTAACATTAAATGTTTTATAACAAAAATTTCATAACAGACTGTGGGTCTTTCTGTGTAGGACAGATGTGGTAGATAATTTTCTGTATGTGAAGGAGAGGTTGAAAACCACTGGAAGGGAACAGCATGGCGTGGCGTTGCCAAGAAGGAAGGGAGAATCAAAGAGAAGGACGGAGTTAGGTCTTCTCTGTTGTATCCCTTTGGAAAAATAGCAACTTAGTATGATGGAGAGAGAAGGCAGGCAGGCCTGGGTTCAAATTTGGGCTCTCTGGTTTGTCGGCTTTGCAACCTCAGGCAAATTCTGTAGGTTCCCTGAATTTGAATTTCCCCAACTATAAATGAAGATAATGCCATCCACCTCAGGTTTATAGATTAAATCACATGTATATGAAGCTCCTGATACATAGATGTCATTGTTTGTTCCCCTTCTATGGGAATGTATCTTATAAGAATATTTTCTTGCAATAATAACTTTTTTCTTTTTTTTTTTTTTTGAAACAAAGTCTTGCTCTGTCACCCAGGCTGGAGTGCAGTGGCATGATCTTGGCTCACTGCAACCTCCGCCTCCTAGGTTCAAGCGATTCTCTTGCCCTCAGCCTCCCAAGTAGCTAGGACTACAGGTACATGCCACCATGCCCAGCTAATTTTTGTCTTTTGAGTAGAGACGGGGTGTCACCATGTTGGCCAGGAGGATCTCGAAATCCTGACCTTAGGTGATCCGCCCGCCTCGGCCTCCCAAAGTGCTGAGATTACAGGCGTGAGCCACCGCACCTGGCCAATAACATTTATTTTCTTCTTTGTTTTTGTTGTTGTTTGTTTTTTGGGTTTTTTTGGAGACAGAGTCTTGCTCTGTCACCAGGCACCAGGCTGGAGTGCAGTGGCACAATCTCAGCTCACTGCAACCTCCGCCTCCTAGGTTCAAGCAATTCTCCTGCCTCAGCCTCCCAAGTAGCTGGGATTATAGGTGCACACCACCACGCCCAGCTAATTTTTGTATTTTAGTAGAGTCGGGGTTTCACCATGTTGTCCAGGAGGGTCTTGATCTTGTGACCTCATGATCTGCCTGCCTCGGCCTCCCAAAGTGCTGGGATTACAGGCGTGAGCCACCGCGCTCAGCCAACACTTGGTTTTAAGTTCTGGCTCTGGCCGTGACTGTGGCCAAGTGACTGGCTTTAACTCCCTAGACCTACATTTCATCTGTAAAATAGAGTTGATTGTGGCGTTGCTGTGAAGATGAAATGAACTGCTGTTGCAGAACGCCTGGCACATAGTAGGTGTTTGGAATACCTCCTTTTGCTGTTTTCAAACAGTTGTAGCTTATTACTGAATAGCTAGATGTGGCTAAGTGCCTGGCATTTTTTCCTTTGTATCTCTCTCTGGTGTGGCAGGCAGAGCTCCATGTGTACTTTCACCCTGATATAGCCTCAGGCCCCCAGGGTCCCTCACGTGTGAGCTCGGCCACTGCTCTGCTGAGCCCCTCCCCGTCTTCCTTCTGCCCTTCCCTGTCTGTACATACTTGCTAACAAAATGATGCCCCAAAACTCCCAGGTTTCTTCCCCTTTAACTAAAACCCGGTTTTTTCTTGAAGATGCCGCTTAAAAAACCCTTCAAGCAAAGGCCATTTTCCCATGAATCTTGACACCAGGAGGCAGAATCTGTTTTTGTTTGTTTTTTGAGATAGAGTCTCACTCTGTCGCCCAAGCTGGAGTGCAGTGGCACAATCTCGGCTCACTGCAACCTCCACCTCCCAGGTTCAAGTGATTCTCCTGCCTCAGCCTCCTGAGTAGTTGGGATTACAGGCACGCGCCACCCATGCCCAACTAATTTTTGTATTTTTAGTAGAGATGGGGTTTCACCATATTGGTCAGGCTGGTCTTGAACTCCTGACCTCATGATCTTTCTCCCAAAGTGCTGGGATTACAGGCGTGAGCTGCTGCAACCGGCTAGGATCTGTATTTCTTTTCTGCCACTTTGGTGCGTGGTTCTGAAGGACAGTGCTGAAGAGCATGCCATCTGCTTGTACTACTTTGTCCTGTTCTGCTTGCTACTAGCCATTCTCCAGAAGTTGGCAACTGATATATATATTTTTTATACTCATTAAAAGTCTTACTCGGCCGGGCGCGGTGGCTCACGCCTATAATCCCAGCACTTTGGGAGGCCAAGGCGGGTGGATCACGAGGTCAAGAGATCGAGACCATCCTGGTCAACATGGTGAAACCCCGTCTCTACTAAAAATACAAAAATTAGCCAGGTGTGGTGGTGCATGCCTGTAATCTCAGCTACTCGGGAGGCTGAGGCAGGAGAATTGCTTGAACCCAGGAGGCAGAGGTTGCAGTGAGCCGAGATCGTGCCATTGCACTCCAGCCTGGGTAACAAGAGCGAAACTCTGTCTCAAAAAAAATTAGTGTTCAAATATATTTCATAACAGGGAGATATGTTCACAGTACATTTTATACTGTAGAAGTAGTTCACAAAAATGCACAGAATAATTTCATTTGTTTTGTATCAACATTTTCACAAAATGTTAATGGTCACTTTCTGTGGTTGGGAGACTGGGTAATTTTTATTGTCTATCCTTATGGTTATTTGACTATCTGCAGTTTCTCATTTTTAAAAACTGATCATTACTTCCAAAATGAGGACAAGTTATTTTTCAATACTCAGGCTGTGCCATGGCAAGGAACTAAATTTTTTGATAAGCAAATTGAGGAAGAAAGGGAGGGAGGGAGGAAGTAATAAATGAGGAAAGGAAGAGAAGGAAGGGAAGGAAAGGGGAGGGGAGGGAGGGAGGGAAGGGAAAAGGAAGGAGAGAAAGAAGAAAGGAAGGAAGGGAAGGAAAGAAGGAAGGAAGGAAGGAAAGGAGGGTAGGAAGGTAGGGAGGGAGGGGAGGGAGGGAAAGGAGAGAAGGAGGGAAGGAAGGAAGGGAGGAAGGGAGGAAGGGAGGAAGGGAGGAAGGGAGGAAGGGAGGAAGGGAGGGAGGGAGGGATGGAAGGAAGGGAGGAGAGAAAGGGAAGGGAGGGAGGGAAGGGAAGAAGGAAAGGAGAGAAGGAAGGAAGGAAAGGAGGGAAAGAGGGAAGGAAGGAAGGAAGGAAGGAAGGAAGGAAGCAAGCAGGCTCCAGGAAGAAGTTGGTGTGGAAGGGCAGGCTCCTTTGGAGAAGAGTTTGGAAAAAGCCAGGCCTGAGCCTCTGGCTGCAGGGGCCTGGCCTCCTCCTCTGCTCACCCCTTGCCCTCGGCTCCTGCCACAGGCCTCTCTCTAGGCCTGGATGCCCCATGGGCTTTCCTCATTCACGTGTGTTTTCTCAAGTCTTGACAGTCTGAGCAACGACTCCCACCACTGCACCAGGTGGGGATGGGGGTGCATGACCTCACAGAATAACCCCTGGTGTCAGCTTTACCTGATGGCCTGGGCTATTCAGCAATATTTCAGAATTAAAATCTATGTAGATATACAGACTGTGATGTATGTGACCTCCGCATGCATTTCTAAATTAAACACAAGACCTGAAAGGCCAGCTGAGTTTAGAAACAGCAGCTTTAGGTCTGGCTTCTGGAACCCAGGGGTAGGCATCTGCATCACAGTAGGGGATGACTGCTGAAAAGGCTGGAAAGCTGCAGGTGAGTTCCAAGGAGGGGCAGCTCCTGCGCCATGGCAGTAAGGTTGGTGTCAGGGAGACGAGGCGCCACAGACTGGCCCAGTTTTACCTGCCAGGCTTCCCTAGGCCTCCTCCTCCTTTTATGTTTCATTGTGCGAAGTGATTAAAAAAGGGAGCCCAGGTGTCACGGGGGCACATCTTGAGATCCGCCCGTGTGGTTAACAAATCTTGACTTTGCCAAAAGTCTCACTTCAGCTTACAATCCCCCGCCTTCAGCTTATAAGGACTTCTTTGTGTTTAGGAGGGCTGACTTGGATTTCACGTACGGGGTCGAGGCTGTGCACCTCAAGACGACGGTCACGGTCACTTAGTTGGTGGTAACTTGACAAGTCCTCCAGGAGCCCTGCAGGCTGCAGGCTGACAGCAGGGAGAGTCCGTGCATTTTGTGCCCTTAAATGTCATCCTGTTCCCTGAGAGTCTATCACCGGCATCATTTTTAGTGAATTTTTTTTTTATTATGGACTTGTTGCTTTTTTTGGTCTTACTTTTAAATGTAAAGACTGAATTATTATCTTTTGGCCTTCTCCCTAAGTTTTGTCTGCATAATCCTATCATACAGTGCTTCACAGAGATGAGGACTTGGAGTCCCGAAGCAGCCATGCTAGAGAAAGTGATGCAGAGGCTGCCCTGATGGCCGATCTCAACTTTGGAAGGAAGGAACAGTGTCCATTTTAAGGAGATTTGGCACTACATTAGCACCACTGGAGGGGTCCATCTGGGAACTGAGAATGCCTCCAAATATGTTGTATTAACGTTAAATACAATTCACTCATACAGGGGCTTCTTAGACACAAATTACCCTTGTAGCGCAGGCCATTCCTATGCACAGTCGCTGACAGAACATGATAAGCCAGTGAAGCTCAGAACTCTTTCTGCAACTGCTCATAGAAAGCTGCTCCACTAGTGATTCCGTAGGCACCTCCCAGCCCTGCTCACATGGTGAGGGGTTCTGGGGTCAGGACGATTATTTCACAACCTTCCAATCTGGTAGTGTATGTCTGGCGTCTTCCCCTATTTTAAGTATATGAGTAAATTGTTAAAAAATTTAGACATTAAATTTAAAATTTTGATGGAGTCACTGATTCTGACATGGTTTTTCATCTTCTTTTTTTCCCTGAATACAATTATCCTTTTGAGTTTCTTTATGATTTTGACAAAGGTTGGAAAATGGCTCTGCAATTCATGCCAAATGGAAGACACAGGATTAATCAGACTCGGTGTTCAAGAAATCAAGTTACCAGCTCTCACGATGAACACAGAATTTTAAATTTGATGGTATCCAAGGCAGAATTTGTTGTGACAAATTTCTTTATTCCATGGTATATACGCCAACAAAGCATGTGGACTGGAATCTGTAAATTAGTTTATTATGTAGACGACTTGGGGTCCCCTTTCTTCCTTTTGTCAGGTTACCTCTCAAAGAGCTCATGAATTACTACAGTATCTTCTGACTTAAATATTCCAATTAGTGAGCTCTATAAACGTCCGGTAAGATTGTCTGTGCTACATCTAGTGTATGAATAGTAATTCAATCTCTCTGGTGAAATATTGTTCAATGGGCTCCATTCTTGATCAATTGGCTACATTTAGGTGACTGCCTGACCATTTTGGCAACAATTTCACTTAATCAAATTAATTCCAACCCCAAAAGATTGCCATGGAGCCATCCTACATTTTTTTTTTCTTGGATAATAAAATGGAAAAAAAAAATCTGTTTAGATCTTCTGTACTAATTAAAAAGGAGGCCCACCTGGCAAAATGGTTAATTAAAGTCAGGGGTCCTGTTCACATACTGTCATAGCACCAGCCAAAGAATCTATTTAAGTTGCACTCTTATTAAAACTCTCATTATCTAAAAACTCTTTTTGGCTCCTCCTCTGACTTTATTTAGAGAGAGTCAGTGGCTCATAAATAAATGACGCCGCATGGAGGAAATCATGCACTGTCCTTGAAGAATCTGGTTCTGGCTGAAACCAAGTCCAATATGTTCTAGCTCTTGTGCATATTAGACTCAAGTTATTTATCTGTGATGATCAAAGTGCTTAGCCTGTGAATACTCTGGGCTTTATCCTATTTACCTCATGCCCCACCTCATTGGTGGCAGATTGTACTTTCCAAAGATGCCATGACAATTTCCCCAACCCACACACTGTCCTGCAATATGACCTTGACACTCTCTGCCTTGAGAGATGGATTCTCTATCCCCCACCCCTTGAATCTCAGTGGTTGCTGTGACTGCTCCAACAGAGACAGTGGGAGAAGTGATGCTGTGTGACTTTTGAGGCTGGGTCATAAAAGGCAATGCAGCTTCCAACTTGCACAATAACACGTGCACTTGGAGCCCAGAGCCACCATGTGAGCAGTCTGGCTATTCGGAGGCCACTCTACTGTGAGGAAGCCCAGATACGCGAGGACAGCCCAGGTGGGGAGGTTGCAGTGAGCACTTACTGTCCCCGAGTCATCCCAGCTCAGCTGAGTAACAAGCCTTCAGATTTAGTAAACGAGCCCACAGATGATCCGGACCATTGATCTAACCCTTTAGTCTTCCCATCTAAGGCTCCGGATAGTGTGGAGCAGAGACAAGCTGTGCCCACTGTGCCCTGTCCAAATTCCTGACTCACAGAATCTGTGAGCAGGATCAAATGGCTGTTTTATGCCACTAAGTGTTTTTTACACAGTGATAGAAACTGGAACAGTATTTATGATGATCTATAATAAGTGATGATTATTTATTATAAGACAATTTTGCATCAGACCATGTGTACAGGACAACTAAAATAATCTGGGAAAGGGCTAAGGGAAGTAAATTTTAAATACACAGCATCTACCCTTTTCCTGGAAGAACTGGGTTTCATTATTTATCTGGAATAACGATTAAAACAACCACCTTCACCACTTACTGGCTACCTGTTTTGTTCCGGTGTTACTTTATATATGCTCCCCAGCAGTCCCAGAAATGCAGAGACATTGAAGAACTTGTTCAAGGCCCATGGGAAGGAAATGGAATAGCTGGGATTGAGAAGGGTGAAGAGACCAGAACCTGTGCCATTTGAGTCTGCTCCCTTTTAAGGAATTTTCCAAGAGCTTCTACTTACATCTCATTGGCCAGAACCTGCCACATGGCTGACCCTGTCCTCAAGGAAACCTAGAAAATGTGTTTAAGTTGGTCATCTTGTTCACCCTCAAAAATATTCAGGAGAAGAAAATGGGAATGGAAGATAAGTAGACAGCTTCCTTGACTAAAAAGCCAATGTGACATATGCAAAAGGAAGCTCCCAGATGACAACACACACCAGGCTGGGACCATGTGTCAGAGAATCTTATTAGAGGAAGCTCTTCAACTGACCAACCACCTGTGTCCTTTAAACAGGGGAATTCCCATCTGCACACCTTCTGCTTTTCTTGGAAGGGAGGAAAACAGTGGAGTCTCCACGGCCATCCCAGATGCTAAGCAATCTACCTGCTCCATTGACGTGAAAATGGATATTTCAGTCATCTATCGATACATCACAGGTTGCCTCAAAACGCGGAGGTTTAATATCCTTCAGTAGGTGAATGGATAAATAAACAGAAACATCCAGACAACAGACGATCACTCAGTGCCAAAAAGAAACAAGCCATCAAGCCATGAAGAGATATAGAGGAAGCTTAAATGCATATTACTAAGTGAAAGAAGCCAACCTGAAAAGCCTAAAGACTGTATAATTCCAGCTATACGACATTTTGGAAAAGGCAAAGTGACTGAGACAGCAAAAAGATCAGTAGTTGCCAGGACTTAGGACAGAGGAAGGGACAAACAGACAGCACACAGAGCGTTCTTAGGGCAGTGAAGCTGCTCTGTATGATCCTGTAATGGTGGATATGTGTCATTATACATTTGTCCAAACCCACAGAATGTACAAAACCAGGAGTGAACCCTAATGTGAACTATGGGCTTTGGCTGATAATAATGTGCCAGTGTAGGTTAATTAATTGTAAGAAATATATCACTGGTGGGGGATGTTGATAGTGGGGGAGGCTATATGTCTGTTGAAGGGTTGGGGGTATATGGGAAAGCTTTGCATCTCTGCTCAATTTTGTTATGAACCCAAAATGGCTCTAAAAAAATAAAGTCTATTAAAAAAAGTAATGGCTTAAAACAACAATAAATTTTTGTTATCTCATGGTCTCTGGGAGTCAGAAACTGAGAGTGGCTTAGCTGGGGGGTTCTGGCTCAAGGCTTTTCACAAGTTTTCAGCCAAGATGTTGGCCGCGGCTGCAGTCACCTGAAGGCGTGAATGAGGTTGGAGGATCAACCTCCAAGGTGATGCACTCATCTGCCTGGCAAACTGATCATGACTGGTGCGGGAATCCTCAATTTCCTGCCACATGGACCTTTTTAAAGGGGTCCCTACAGCATGGTAGCAAGTCATCTAGAAGTGTGCAAGTTGGAAGCTACAGTATCCTTCTTGACCTGACCTGACCTTGGAAGTCACACAGTCATTTCCCCAGTATCCTGTTGGCTACACAGGTCAGCCCTACTCAGTGTGGGAGGGGCCACACAAGGGCATGATGACCAAGGCACAAGAGTCACTGAGGGTCATCGTGGGGGATGACTACTCCAGCAGGCTTCTGATGTGCAGACCAACACGTTAAAGACTCCGAGTAAAGAATTTCATCCTCTTATAAACAAGGTTTTGTATTTGAAAGTAAAATGAAATTCAGAAATAATACTTACATAATCAGGCTGTGCCATTTGTATCTCCAAGGGAGTTGGAATGGCAGGCTTGGCAATATGCAGATAATGGTAAGACCCGGGAAGAATGCCCCCTAGAGGAGATGGCAAGTTTTCCATTTAACATTAATTGTGAATGAGATGAGTCACAGAGCTCATATTTTCACCACAGGACAAACACGCTTGCAGTGGTGTATGCTCCTCAAATTTTTCCACTAAAGTGCTGCTAACAGCAAGGAACTCCCTGGGGTGGCTGACATTTATTTAACCAAATTGATGTGAATATGACACGATACCCCATAATGGAGCCACCAATGCTCCAGGATGCTCCAAGCCAATCTTGTGTATCCTATGATTATCCGTAGCTCCCCACACCCTAACCTATATCTGCCAAAACCAGATCAAGACCTTTAGAAGCCTTAAATGTTGCATATGGCATTCCTATTCCTCATCATTTCTCCAAAACGTAGCCAAAACATTAAAAAACTGAATTTAATTAGGACCGTCAACAAAGTTCTTTGTTCAATATTTTAGAAACTGTCATTATCAAGTTCTTAGTATTTTGGCTTCTCCCTGAGGTCTGGGCCTGTGCCAGCTCTGGTTTCTGACAGCCCTCCTTTCTCTTGCCTGCCCACGCCATCACCTTTCCTCAGGTCTCACCCAGAGTGAGAAGCAAAGCAAGATCCTGTGGGGCTACCTAGTTAGGAAGAGGAAGACAAGGATGGAATGGAGGGGGGTTTCATCTCTGTAGTCTGGCATTCTGTTGACTGGACTGGACTCCATGGACACCCTGGGGGTCTACAAACACCTTTGTGGGTTCATCCACAAACCTCCAGGAAGAGAATACCTAATTTATAAATTTGTGCATTTTTCTGGTAGAAGGTCCACAACATTCAGAAACACCATTTTCAAAGGTATTTCTCATACCCTAAAAGTGAAAGAACCCTGTATTACTCATGAAATCGTCTCCTCCCTAGGGGCCACTGCTTTATAGCTGCAAATCGTTAAGCTTATCCATCCCAAGAGCCCGCTGAGGCCTTGCTGTCTGGAAGGGTCTCCTTATCTCTGAACTTAATAGTGAAAATGGAACTTTTGGTTAAGAGCTCAGGGCAAACCATCACTTTCCAGCTGTGAGACATCAAGACAAGTTAATCATCATCCCTTTGTCTGTTTTCTCATCTGTAAAATGGGAACCCCCATTTAGGATGTGGTCCGTAATAAATGCTTAAATGCAAAGAACCATAATAACAATAATTCCAGGTTTGTAATAAATGCTTCAGAAATTAGATAGACCCTTTCTCTGTCTCTGTGGCAACCCATTGAGGTACGGAGGAACCTTTTTCCCAATCCTAAGAGAAACCTGGAGGGCTGGCCTGACTGCTGACCCATACCTAATCTGTGGCTTTATCAAGGAGAAGGAAGTCTACCTTGAATCTTGGCTCCCTTGTACATGGGGATGAGCCGGTCAAGATCAGCTGGTGGCTCGGTCATAGGCTCAAGGGTTGGATCAAAGAGATGTAGCATAGCTGCTGCCAACTGGAAGCCAATTTCTTTGGAACTGAAATTGCTGTGAGTCCACTCATTTGAGTAATATCTATTGGAGAATTTGGTGAGGGAGCCAGCAGCTCTGATGGCTATGTCATTGGTGTGGAAGTTGGTATCAATCACAAGTCGACCGTCATACACAAGACATGCATCATTGAGAGCTTTAAATGTTTCGTAATCCACCTTCTTCTCACAGAAGCTGAAAAACATCTATAAATTGAACAATCACAGAAATATTCAGTTATCACTCTTTGTTTTACCTTCTCAAGAGTGTGACTATTCTCCAGGGCATTTTATTATTTGGGGCACAAAAATATGTATACAAAAGTTTGTTATCATGTTGCTTGTGTGTGTATGATCGTCCTGGGTATGAAAAACACATTAAGATTCCCAAATGTCACTCTTTTATTCACTCAATTTAGACAACCAGTGGAGAGAAGGATGCCAAATGAAATAGCTTCCTCAGAGTGAGTGGTTTTTCCGCGTAAGAGAGTTTACATTTGCACAGATCCTGCCTTCCCCTCATGTTCCTGCATTTTGAACAGCTCTAGCTCAGCCTCCATCCTTTTCCCCTTCCTGTCTGACACTCGGGTATCGGCAGGTTCCTTCTTGGGGTGACCTCATCCAGTCTTCGGTTTTCAGACTGCCCGTTGCTAGCTTTTAAAACCCAGTAAGCCTGACCCTGTATGATGCTCCAGAGAAGATGGGTGCTTCATCAGCCTCTGTATCTACGAGGTCTGGGTTCCTGCCTTGTTGCTTCTTGCCCTGATATGACAAAGAGTCATTCAAGAAATATTGATGGCATACCTACCATATGCCAGGCACTGTGTGAGGGTGCCATAAGGAGAAGGGCCACTAACCCCTTTACATGATGCCCTCGCCATTCTGTGCTCAGATTTCAACACTTTCTCATGCTCATCTGGCCATCATCTTCCATCCTGAGGTTGAAAGCCACTAAAGCAGTGCAAGTTAGTTGTCTTTGTCTTTAGTTGTCTGACAAAACGAAGTAAGTTCAATTGATTTTATTTTTACCAAAAATAATCTACCACCTTATTAAAAGCGTGCTAAAAAATGAACACGAGACATGGGTCTCAATCATACTGATGGCCAGCTCCCTGCTTCCTTCACATTCCTGCTTTACCCCCCTCACCTGTTCCGCTCTGTCTAGACATCAGCTGTCCCTGGGCAAGAGGTAGCCTGCCCCTTCAGTATTCCTCCCCTACACCCCAACCATGAATGCTTCAGGGAGCTTTCTGATTCTGCTGTAGCCACTAGTCATGCATGTCTATATATATATTTACATCTAAATTAATTTAAATTAAATATAACAAAAAAATTTCGTTCCTCATTTGCAGCAGCCCATTTCAAGTGCTCAGTAGCTATAAGTGCCTGGTGGCTACCATATTGGGCAGTGCAGATACCGCCTATGTCCATCTTGAAGAAGGTTCTATTAGACAGTGGGACTCAGATCCATCCTCTCTGTGATGTCCTTGGCCCTCCTGCAGGGAGCCAACATGCTCTGCGTCCTTGCTCTGTCTTTATTAACTCAGTTTTCTAATCCTATCCCAGGAAGCTTCTTTCTTTTAAGTCTTTTACTTTTTTCCTGTCTTATAACTCTTACCCAGTGGCCACAGGAAAATATATTTCTCTGAGTCTCTTTCTGGTTCTGAATCTTTCTGTTTCCCAACACTCCTTTTGCTTTCTCCCTGTCTTTCTCAATCTCTATAAAAAACAGATTTCCTACCCAGATAGATATATAGAAAGATACCTGATTTGAATTTAAATTATACATAAAACAGTCCTTGAAAATGTTCAGAAGTCTCCTTCAGCATCCTTACTAAAGTTTTTCTACCTACCCAATTTTCTTTTTCTAATTAAGCCTACTTTTTGTTAAGTAGCACATTAAATATACTAGTTTTTGTTTTTCTGGGTTTTAAAAATTACTAGTATTGCAGTCATGTTTAGTTATAGTCTTTTGGTGTAGGCATTCACAATTTTGGCTACATTTGGGGTTTCATAGGAGTTTGTCAACTAGACTGAAAACTGAATAAGCAAATCCAACACTGTTAATAGGAACATGTATTCCAAGTTACAGACCTCGCAAATACAGCCTATGTGCTTCTGTAATGCCAACTGAATATTACATATTGGGTACAAATAGGAAGAGGAAATGCCTGGCCACACTGATGTTCTGAGTACCTATTTTAAGACTACTTATGTTGGTGATTCTGATTAAGGAGAACAAAACTCCTTGGTTGGCTAGGGAGAAGGGTGGGAGTTAGTGGTCTGATAAACCTCATTCATTCATACATTCAGACAAGCACTTCTTGTGCCAGGCACTTTGCAAGGTCCCCAGAATGCCTTGGTGAAAAACATCAGCATGCAGCTCATGATCTAGTTGGAGAGATGAATGCTGACAAGACGGGAAAGTCTATCTTGAGAGCCACTGTTACTGCAGCTTAAGGTGGCTGGAGCCTGGGCCACCTGCTAAGAGCCCAGGAGGCAGCACTACCAGGCAGGGCGTGGACAGGCTTTGATGTGGGGACAAAACACCAATTTCAAGAGAATTCTGCTCCTGCCTTGGTGGCATAACCACCTGGGATGGATCCTCCCACTGATAATAACTGTAAATTCTGATATAAGAGGATTCTTATTAGTATTTAAAAGTTTGGGTAGCTTGGGTATTATAGTAAAAACTTGGAGAAATGACCAGGATGGGGATAATTTCCCTTATTTTAGAGGTTTTCTTTTTAAAGTTTGTGTTTTAAATTATTTTTTCTCCCCATTTCCACACACAGGTATTCAATTTAGAGTCTTTTTTTTTTTTTGAAACAGGGTCTCACTTTGTCACTCAGGCTGGAGGGCAGTGGCAAGATCTGAGCTCACTGCACCCTTGACCACCTGGGTTCAAGAGATCCTTCTGCCTCAGCTCCTGCCATGTAGCTGGAACTACAGGTGCATGCCACCATACTTGGCTAATGTTTTTGGTATTTTTTTGTAGAGATGGCCTTCACCATATTGCCCAGGCTGGTCTTGAATTCCTGAGCTGAGGCGATCCACTCACCTTGGCCTCCCAAAGTGCTAGGATTACAGGTGTGAGCCACCGTGTCTGGCCTCAATTTAGAGGCTTTTTTTTTTTAAGAGAGTGAGCTGTAGTCATCTTATACTTTAATAGAAAAATACAAATGATAGAGGAAAGAGTCAGTGAACTTGAAGTTACATCAATAGAAACTATCCAATTTGAAGAATAGTGAGAAAGAGAAAAAAGAGATGGAAACAAATAAACAGAGCCTTAGAGCCCCAGGGAACAATACAAAAAACTCTAAACAGATATGTAATTGGAATCCCAGAAGGAGAAGAGAGAAGAATGGGATAAGAAAGAATGGCCAATAACTTGTTAAATTTAGTGAAAATCATAAATTTATAGATTCAAGAATTGCCCCAAACAAGACAACTAAAAAAAAAAAAAAACAAACCCATGCTTAGAGACATAATAAACACAGAATATCCATAGCATCAACCCGCTGAAAACCAAGGATAAAGAGGAGATACTGAAAGCAGCCAATGGAAAATGACATACGGGGAATGTTTTAAATGAGTGCAGATTTTAAAATAAAAACGCATGGTTGTCAGAAGATGGTGGAAAAGCATCTTCAAATGCTGAAAAAAAAATAACCTATTAGCCCAGAATTCTATATTCAGTGAAAATAAACTTTAAGAATGAAAGCAACATATATTTTCAGATGGAACAAAACTAGATAATTACATTTTAGGAGACCTACAATACAATAAATGCTCTGAGGGTTGTTTAGGCTGAAGGGAGACTTGGATTTTCAAAAAGGAAGATAGAACAAGAAAATTAGAAAATATCTGGATATCTTTAAAAGACTCTTATTTTTAATTCTTCAAAATATATATGACCTTAAAACAAAGATTACAGTATTGTCTTACCGATTTTTCAATCTGTGTAGATGTAATCTACAGAATGGCTGTTAATAAAACAGACATCCAGAATATGGGGAGAAGGAACTGCATAGCTGCAAGGTTTTTATATTTTATGTAAAATGGTACAAATCAACTGTATTGAACATGAAAGATTGCTGATGTGTATTATAATCCATAGAGCAATCACTAAAAAAATAAGATACAGTTAAAAAGCCAGTTGAAATAGACTACTAAAAAATTAATAATCGTATAGAAAGCAGGCAAGGGGGAACAGAGAAAAAAAAAAGAAGAGGGGACAAACAGTAAGCGAATTAAAAATGGTAGATCTAAATCTAATCATATCAGTAATTATGTTAAATATGAATGGTCTAAGTACTTTAAATAAAATGCAGAGATAGAAAGGATAAAAAGCATGTGGTAGGTAGAAGTCTAAGATGATCCTCAAGATTCCTGCCTCTTCCTTAAGTACAAATCTGAACTGTGAAAGTGTAAGGTGATGTTAATATGGCACATGTGACTTTAAGACAGGGAGATCATGCTCGGTGGGTCTGACCTAATCAGGTAAACCCTTAAAATGGACCAGGCTTTTCCTGAAGAAAGATTTGAAATGTGAAGGGAATCTGACATGAGTAAGATTCTCTGCTGCTGGATTTAAGATGGAAGGGGTCATGAGGCAAGAAATATGAATGGCGCCTAGGAGCTGAGACTGGCCCCTGGCTGGGCCAGCAAGGAAATGAGGATCTCAGTCCTCAGCTGCAAGGAATTAAGTTCTATCACTATCACATAAGCTTGGAAGAGGACTCCAAGCTCCAGATAGAATACAGCCTGATTGGTACCTTGATTTTAACTTTGAAGGTCCCTAAGCAGAGAAGCCAGCCACACCTTGCCTGCATTTCTGACTTATAAAGCTATAAGCTAGTAAGTGTTGTTTTAATCTGCTAAATTTGTGTAATTTGTTATGCCACACTAAAAATATTAATATAACCTTTATGATGCCTACAAGAGACACACTTTAGACACAAAGACACAGATAAGTAGATAGTAAACGGATGGGAAATATATCATGCAATCAGTAAGTATAAGAAGAATGGAACGGTCATATTAATATCACATAATCTGGACCTTAAGATAAGGGATATTATTCAATATCAGAGATAAAGGACATTTCATAATGATAAAAGGCACAATTCACAAGGCAGATATAACAGTTATAAATGCTCATGGGCTTAATAACAGAGCCCCCAAAAAGATAAAGCAAAAATTGAAAGAATTGAAAGGAAAAACAGAAACTTCTACAATAATAGTAAGAAGTTTTAATACTCTTCTCTCAGCGATTAATAGAATGAGACAAAAATATCAGTAAAGACATCACTATCAACCATATTGAACTGTTATTTACAGAACATTAAACTCAACAAGCACATAATATATATTCCTTATATGTTCACAAAGTTAGTCCATATGCTTGGACATAAAACAAGTCTCAATAAATCTTTCATTGTTGTTGAGACAGAGTCTTGCTCTGTCGCCCAGGCCTGAGTGCAGTGGCTCCACCTCCTGGGTTCAAATGATTCACCTGCCTCAGCCTCCCGAGTAGCTGGGATTACAGGCATGCACCACCATGTCAGGCTAATTTTCATATTTTTAGTAGAAATGAGGTTTCACCACGTTGGCCAGGTTGGTCTCGAACTCCTGATCTCAAGTGAGCTGCCCACTTCAGCCTCCCAAAGTGCTGGGATTACAGGCATGAGCCACTGTGTGTGGCCATAAATCTTAAAACACTGTTCTCTGATCACAACAACATTAAACTAGAAATCAATTAAAAATATAATATTTAGGAAAACTTTTTAAATATTTGAATATTAGGCAATACACTTCTAAATAATCCAAGGTTCAATAAAAAATCACAGGGAAATTAGAAAATATTTTGAACTAAGTGATAATGAAAAGTTAATGTATAAGTTTATGGGATGCAGCTGAAACATAATGGAAAACTTACAGCTGAAATGCTTATATAAATCAATGACTTAAGACTATCTTAAGGAACTAGAAAAAAGAAGGGTAAAGTAAATCTAAAGCAAGAAGAAAGAAGAAAATAATTAAGAGCAGAAATCAATGGAGGAGAAGACTGACAGACAATAGAGAAAATTAACAAACTCAAATGCTGTTTAACTGAAAAAGGTCAATAAAATTGACATATCCCTATGTACACTGGGAGAGAGAGAGAGAGAAAGAGAGAGAGTCAGAGACTGGCAGCAGACAGAGAGAGAGTCAGAAAGACTGAACACAATTCACCAATATCAGAAATAAATGAGGCGTTATTACTGCAGATCCTAGACATCAAACAGATAATAAAATAATAGGTGAAAAACTTAATGCCAACAAATCTGACAAACTTAAATGAAATAGGCACATTTCTTAAAAATTACAACTTACAAAAATTTATAGAAGAAGCACAAAATTTGAGTAGCCTTATATCTAGTTAAAACAATTAGTTTGTTTTCAAAAGCCTTTCAATAATATGAACTCCACGCCCAGATTGTTTCACTGGTTAATTCTGTCAAACATCCAAGAAAGAAAAAAATACCAATCTTGCACAAACTTTTTCAGAAAATAAATAAGGAGGGAACATTATCCAGATTTCTTTATGAGGCCAACATAGCTTGAACACCAAAACCTTACAAGGACATTACAAAAATAGGAAATTATAGATCACCATCTCTCATGAATATAGTTGCAAAATAGTTTAGAAAATTATTAAAACATATTGGCAAATAACATTTAACAATATACAGAAAGATAATGCATTATGACCAATTAGGGTTTATTCCAGAGATTTAATTAAGGTTGGCTGAACACTTCTAAAAAATCTATCAATGTTTCTTAATTTTAAGAAAATATTTCTTTTTAAGAAATATGGAAAATTCACTTAATAAAATTCAACAGCCATTCACGATAAAACCTCCAAACAAACTAGGAATAGAAGGTAACTTCTTCAGTCTGATAAAAAGCACCAAAGAAAAATCCAAAGCCAAATTCTCTCGTATTTAATAGTGAAAGCCTGAAAGTTCTCTCTGGGATATTGAACAAGGCAAGGATGTCTATTTCCCCCACTTTTATTCAACATTGCACTGTAGGTCCTAGTGCATAGAATAAAGCAAGTAACTGAAATAAAAGATCTAAATATCAGGAAAGAAGTGGTAAAACTGCCTCTATTTGCATGATATGTTTATGGATCTAAAAAGTAACTACAAAAGCTATTAAAGGATGTAGCAAAGTTTCAAGTTACAATGTTTATACACAAAATAAATTGCATTTTGTAAACTAGCAATGATCAATTGGAAATTTCAGAATTTTAAATACATTTATAACAGCTTGAACACTTCACAAAAAGAAATACTAATGGCTACTAAAGACATGAAAAGATGCCAAACATAATTAATCGTCAGGAAAGCACAAATTAAAAAAACACAACAATGCACTATGCCACACCCACAAGTGTGGCTAAAATTAGACTGACAATACCAAGTGCTGAAAAGAACATGGAGCATCTGGAACTCTCCTACATTGCTGATGGAAACATAAAATGGTATAGCTACTTTGGACAGCAACATGGCAACTTCTTAAAAAAGTCAACATCCACCTGTCATATGACTTAACATTCTTTAGATTTATAGATAAGAGAAATAAAAATATTATCCACACAAAGACATGTATAAATATGCATAGTAGGCCAATGAATGAACAAAATGAGATATATACATACAATGGAATACTACTCAGCCATAAAAAGGAATGAACTATTGATACACGGAACTGTATGGAATCTCAAAATTACCACGCTGAGTAAAGGAAGCCAAACAGAAAATGTATGATTCCAGTTATAAAAATGATAGTTTTAGTAGGTACATACACTTGTAACATCACCTGCTTTAGTTTTCTAGGGCTGCTGTAATGAAGTACCACAAACTGGGTAGCTCAAGACAAGAGAAATGTATTCTTTCACAGTTCTGGAGACTAGAAGTCTGAATCCAGGTATTGTCAGGACCATGCTCCCTCCAGAGGCTCTAGGGAAGAAGCCTTCCCTGCCTCTTCCTAGTTCCTGGAGGTTGCTAGCAATTCTTGCCATTCCATGACTTGCAGTTGTCATCACACCAACCTCTGCCTCCACTGTCATGAGGCTTTCTTCATTGTGTGTCCCTGTATGCCATCAAATCTCTCTATTTAAGAACATCGATCATCAGATTTAGGGCCCACTTTGACCCAGGATGACTTTGTCTTTACTTGTTTATATCAACAAAGATTCTATTTCCAAATAAGGTCATGTTCACTGGTACTGGGGGTTAGGACACCAACATATCTTTCTGGGGGATGTAATTCAATCCACAACAGCAAGACCACAGTGAAGAAGATGGACATTCATCCTTGCCAAAAGGTACTTAATGCCCTAACAGATGCTGCCCAAAGCAGACAGCATGAGAGATACCTACCCTGACTCCCGCTTCCCATGTCTAATCTCCCACAGGAACAAACAGTTGGCCACATACGGATGAAAATCAGAGAATAATAGAGCCTGGGAAATGTCATCTGTAGGGGCTATTCATTGTGATACCAAGCAGACCAGGGAAGGTAGGAGAAAGAATATAACAGCAAATAGGCTGATGTCTGACCCAGACTGCGTTAGGATGAAAACGTAGCAGGAAGGTGCCTTGGATCAAGGCAGTTGAGGGTACAGCTGACCTTGGACAACATGAATTTGAACTGCGTGTCACTTACGCATAGATTTTTTTTCTGCCTCTGCCATCTCTGAGACAGCAAGACCCGCCCCTCCTCTTCCTTCTCCTCCTCAGCCCATTCAATGTGAAGGTAATGAGGATGAAGACCTTTATGACGATACATTTCCACCTAATGAATAATAAATATATTTTCTCTTCCTTATGGTTGTCTTCATACCTTTTTTCTGACTTACTTTATTGTAAGGACAGAGTACATAATACGTATAAAATACAACACGTGTTTATATAATCAACTGTTTATGTGATCAGGCAGGCTTCTGGTCAACAGTAGGCTTTTTGTAGCTATGTTTTTGGAGAGTCAAAAGTTATATGTGGGTTTTCAACTTTGTGAGGAGGGTTGGTGCCCTTATTCCTCATGTGTTCAAGCGTCAATTTAATTTGCCAGATATTTTTGTCAGGAGTTTGATTCCAGCCTGAATAGGAAAGTGAAAGTCAGAAGAGCTGCTAACCAATGGGATGTCTGTGGAGGTTTTCTCAGGCTCTGCTTCCTGAACGGGGCACAGACTCACCTCTAGCGGTGCTCCAGGATAAATGTGGCAGTCCTCCAGGTTTGCCATTTTTGAGGGAAAATTTGGGCAAAAATATTTTGATATTTCCTGTCCTAAATAGGTGTCAAGACATACATGTATAGACAGTATCACTTTTTAAAATAAAATGGACTTATCCTGTCTTTGTCACTGTTACAGCCCTAACACCTAGGACACAGCCTGAGACCTAGCAGGTATTCAATAAATATTTATGTGATGAATGAATAAATGAATGCACTAAAAAGTAGAATACAAAATTTCCACAGATCTCAGGATAAAATGAGAGATTCTAAAGAATATCTTCTTTTTTAGTCTTTTTTAGTGGTCTGCTTTGAGCCCCTGTCCTTTGAGCTCTGGGTCTGGGTAGGGGTGAGAGCTGCTATACTCAACCCTTAGCAGCCCCTGAGTGAGAACCCTGACTTAGGTTGATCACCCCCTACTCCTAGGTAAGGGCCTGCTGTGAACCTCTGCCCCTAACTGGCTTTCCCACTGGATGTTAGCAGGCAGTCTTTATCACAACTGCTAACATACACCCTTGACCTACACAACCGTCATCCTCACACTGACCTCAGCCTCCCCTTCGAGCAAGGGTCCCTTCTTCTCAGTGAGATGGACCAGCCCCTTCCCTCGTTCCGGTCCTGCCCCCCACCAGCCCCTGCAGAGGGCTTCTACTAACCTCCTGAGCTGGAAACTCCGAGAACACAGGCTGGAAGGTGGGGTGTCACCCACCTGGAAAGGGAAGTACTCTCTCTATACACACTGCCAGAGGTTCCATGTCATGGGGAAAGACTCACTACTGCTGTTGCCAGAATCTTAAAAGGTTAACGGCAGCACAGACCTTGGGATCCTGCCGCCCTGGGCAGGGAACCAGCACTGCCACTGACTTAGAGACACAGTGTTCTCATCTGTCAGTTGGGGATACTTCCCCTTACAGAGCTGTCATGATGAGCTGACAGATGTCCTGGGGCATGGGAAGCTCTCAGTAAAGAGAGCTGTTCTCCATTCAAATCTTTGACCTCCCTTCCATGAACAGGCAGGGTCTAATTTCCCACTCCTTGAATATGAGCTGGTCCTAGCGACTTGTCTCTAGCAAATAGAATGTGGTGGGAGGAATGCTGTTGGATTTCCGAGGCCAGGTCATCCAAGGTGACACAGCTGACACCACCGCTCTCTCTGCTCTACCATCCTTAGACCCAAAGCACCATGTTGTGAGGAAGCCAGTCCCATGAAGGGGCCACTTTTAAGTGTCCCGGCCAAATTCTCAACTGAAGTTGATTCAGGATCAACAGCCAGACATATGAGTGACCATGCTTTTGAGATGATTCCAGCCCACCCACTGCCTGACTTCAGCCGCATAAGCGCGCTCAAGTGAGAACGTCCCAGCTGAGTCCCGCCAAAGCCCTCGACCAGGAGAGAGAAGAGTAATAAACGATCGTTGTTGCTTTATGCTCCTGCGTCTAGGGTGGGTCGTTACCCAGAAAGAGGTAATCTGAACAGACAGAAGACAAAATCCAACATCTGCGACTACAAATTCCCTGCCCACTATCTTCCAGACCCCCAGATCCCTTGGAGATGGCCGCTGTCCCTGGCCGGTGAGTGAGGTTTGCCGGGATCCACTTACAGAGCACTGGAGTCTGAAAGGCTTGGTGGGTGTGGTGAAGGAGGCGCTGTAGATGGGGTCTGGGTGCAGGCCGTCGTTCCACTGGGCCAGGATCGCATCCCGGTAAATGGTGACTCCGGAGGCTCTGAGCGCATCTGCCACAGCGCTCTCCACCGAGTAGTTGTTGATGCAGGTGATGGTCGAGGCGGGCGGGGGCCGCACGAGGTGGATGCGGCCGCCGCTCACGCCAAGGTTTAAGAGCGTCTCCACGGTGGTGTAAGTATCAATTGTATTCCCATAAACAATGGCATTCCCTAGGAAAGAAGGGAAAGTGCTAAGACATACAGTTCAGAAAACCAAAAAACCTTGGTCAAATGCTAATAATACCGAATTGCTCCTTATAACCCTTTCATTTTTTCAGCTGCAGGAAGCCGGTGGTGTTACCTAGCAACGGCGACCAAGATAATTTAGTAAAGAATCGACACAAAACATCCCACAAAGTAGTCAAGCACTTTTAATGCAGAAGTAGGACATTCATTTATGGTCCTATAATTTGAAGTTGAAATTACCCCGAATGAAACCATCTAAGAAGAAAACCTTTTATCTTGTTTTTGTTCCCAATTTGCTGTACTTATTAAGGAAACAAAATTCCGAATGTTGGCAATGTGTACTGGTTCTTCCTTACAGACAAAAAGTCAATGGTTTAAAAAAATTCATGCTAACGATGTTACTGATATTTTAATATTTAAATGTTGAACTGGACTGACTTCAAGGAAGCTTTTCCTTTTCTGAGAATAAAACTTAGAACATTCTGCTTTTCAACAGATAATTTTACAAACATTCGGTCTTGATTTTTAGAATTTAATATGTCAAGACCTAGCCGGAGGGACTGAAGGACAGTATTTTGGTTAGCAAAAATAAAATCACAAAATAATCTTGATAGATTTCCCTTGTGTAAGAGCATTTTGATGATTAATAGTCTATATTATTTATGTTTCTCAAAAAGACTACAGAAGTAATTATATATGCTGTTCTACTATTTTATCAGTTTTAAGATCAATGACACTATTAAGTTAATGAAATGTAGTATATGCTATTTTTGACAATGAATTGGCATTTTCAAACTTTCACAAAGAAATAAACTGCTGTAGACTAATTTTCCAGGTAAGTTATACCAATTTTACCACAAAATGTACATTTCACTGAATCTCTCCCTGTTTTTCTCATGTTCATGAAATAGTATGAAAAGGAATTTTTACAAGCCAAAATACGTGGCAAGTGTATTAATTCAATTTGGTTGAGGAAATCATGCCCAAATTGTTTTCAGTCCAAAATTGAAAGGAGGTGTGACGGCTTGTCTTGTTTACTCAGAAAACTAAACGACAGTAACTTTCAGATGGCTTCTTGGAAGCTAACACCATCTAGAAAGTTCTCCCACACTCCCTGCTTTTCAACTATGGAAAGCCACGAAGGTGCTGAAGTGAGGGAGAGGGGTCTCTTCATTCCTGCCTTTGCTAGGACGCTAGGACAGTTTTGTGGCTCTGACCCCCACTCTGTTCAGATGCTCCACTGCAACATTCCTCCGTGAGCTACATTTTCCTTGGCTGAAAGAGGCAACATTTTGCTTAAATTACTGAGGCTCTCACCTGCTACTAAACTTGAATCTTGGCTGGCTGGCACAACAAAGAATCGGCCTTCCAGGAAAGGCAAAACTTGAACCGAAAACTGTCAAAGGTTTGAGGTCTTCTGTCCTTTTGAAATAGGGTTGCCAAAACAATATTCATTTTCAGTCGAACTAATTTAAGTGTGTTTAGATCTCACACAACTAAGGATTTTGTATTTTCTGGTCTCTTTCATGATAGCTGTTAGCAGCTCTACTGTGAGCTGGGCTTTTTCATCATAGGCTCATGGAAAACTGGGCCTGCGATGCTGCTGGGGTTTAGATAGCTGCCCGATCCAGCAAGTGTGGTCCACGCACTGCAGGCAGCTGGAGAGGGGGATGCTTTTCAATTCCAAAGGTAGTACACTTTGTAAAATCTCTGATTTCCAAATTAGAGATTTATATCTAGATATTCTATCTTCTAAACAGCTGTGGCTATCTTTATGTTTAATGTGAAACAAAATTTCCTAACAAAAATATAAGATTTTGGCTATCTTAAGAGTCAGTTATCATCACAGGAATGCTGCATAACAAACCACGCCAAAATTAGATGTCAAACAACAACAAGCATGTTATGGGTGGGCTACACACCTGTGGTGGACTGATGTCAGCTGATCTGGCTCCAGGTTGTGGCTGGATTTGTTTGCACCATGTGTGTTTCATCCTGCTTGGACTGACAGCTACCTGAGGCATCTTCTACCTATGTGAAATGCAGGTGCACAGAAAGGCATGCACAAGGGCCCAGGCACACGTCAAGCTTCCGCCCACGTCACATCCACTAATATTCCACTGACCAAAGCAAGTCTCATGGCCATGCCCATGAGCACGGGAGTGAGGACGTCCACTCTCCCCACACAGGAGGGACAGCAGGATGAATATTTACTGACCAGCAGTGCAAACCAGCATGGTCATATGGGAGATGACTGCCTGCGTGATTTCATCTCAAACTTTTCATTTAAACAGGCTTTCTATCACTAGTTTTAGTTCTCTCATTTCCCACAAAATATAGTAGAATTTCATGATAATATAATCTGTTATATTAAATAAATAAGAACACGTTACAGGTCAAATCACATCCTTCCACAAATATAAGAAAACATGGCAAAAACCAGCTATTAATATGTAAGATGGCCTACTAGTCTTCACCGGGTCAACCTCTTGCCTTTTTATTATTTTTAGAGACAGAGTCTCGCTTATCGTCCAGGCTGGATGCAGCAGCGTGATCTCAGCTCACTGCAACCTCCAGCTTTTGGGTTCAAGCCATTCTCCCACCTCAGCATCCTGAGTAGCTGGGATTACAGGCCCGCATCACTATGCCCGGCTAATTTTTGTATCTTTGGTAGAGACGAAGTGTCGACATGTTGACCAGGCTGGTCTTGAACTCCTGACCTCAAGTGATCTGCCCACTTTGGCCTCCCAAAGTGCTGGGATTGCAGGCGTGGGCCTCTGCATCTGGCCCAATCTCTTGCCTTTAAATATCTCCATTCTATGGGAGATTATTCTTTTCATCACCTTTGTGCAGTTGTGAGTTCTTTCTGCAACACTGCTCACGTTTACTTTGTAAAGAATTTTGAAATTCAGTTCATGTTTATTTCTGGACTCCTCTATGCCAGGCACAAAGTTAGGTACCTTGATACATAATCCCTCATATTGTTATCATCACCAATAACAATAACATTTAGAACTCTTAACAATAAAATGGGCTTCACTCAAATGCCCATACATAACATTATAAGCTGACAGCAAAATAGAAGCATGATGATAACTCTCAGAATAACCCAAGTCTTATATTTTGGGGACGTCTCCAGAAAAAAAGCCTAGTAGACAAAGACTTTGATTATTCATTTTGGGATAAATCAAACTGATGTAAAAATATGATTACTTACATTTATCAGAGTAATTTTACTAATATGGATGAGTTGGAACCAGCGCTTCTGAAGAACCCACGTCAAGGCCTCAGCCTGCCTGTAGCTATATCTGGGCCCCACAGATTGTCCAGCCTCCACACAGGTGAGGTCCCAGCAGGCCTGTGGGTGGTCTCTATCTTTCCTTCCCAGCACTCACCATGGCCTACACACCCAGGCTACACTCAGGCTTCTCTGAGAGATGACTTCTTTGGACTCTGAGGTCCATGTTCACCCCTCCCACCATGTTATTCCTGGAGCCTTGCACCGTGGCTGGCCTACACTGGATGTGACTGTACTTATCACCATAGTACTATGTTTCCTAACTAGATACGTGGATACACATGTGGGAGGTTTATTAGATTGCTGATCCTAAGACTTTCTTTCTGCTAGCTGGATCATACTTTAGTGCCCTTTAAATATTTAGCACTAAATGACCTCGCTGTAGCCAGATTTTCCCACCACCTATTTCTGCTTGGTATTCACTACTAAGTTGGCATTATGAGACATATCCAGCCACAGAATGGGCTATACATCTGAGATTTGTAAGACAGAAATATGTTCCCCTTAACAATGTTAGATCTGGTTATTAGGTTTCCAATGTAGCTCATAAAATCCTGCATAATCCCGAATGTAACCAAAATTGTGTGTGCCTACAACAAATTATAGATAAAAATAATACTCCTGTCATATTGGTGGCATTTAAACTCAGGGAAACAAGAAATCACATCTTTAATGTGCTATTTAAGGAAAGACAGGGCTGGGTGTGGTGACTCATGCCTGTAATCCCAGCACTCTGGGAAGCTGAGGCGGAGGATTGCTTGAGGCCAGGAGTTTGAGGCCAGCCTGGGCAACACATCATAGCCCCATATTTACAAAAAAAAAAAAAAATTAGGCATGGCACACACCTCTAGTCCCACCTACTCAGGATGCTGACACAACTTCTGGGAATTTTTAGGGGTGTGAGATATTTCCACCTCTGGTTTTCTTTTAGATGTAAATGTGGCACTGGATGACCAGACTTTCTTATATTTTATATGGAAGTAGCAGTTGGGTAACCATGTCGCAATGGTTAAGTCAATTTTGGGCTGAATCAAGGAAGAAAGATGGGGAAGGAGGGAAATGGAGAGAGAAAGAAAGAGGGGCAGAGAGACAGATGAACAGTAGGAGCCTCAGAGAAACAGATCTTCCTGAATCCTTGGGTAAGAGTTAGAAGAAAGAAAGAATTTAAAAGTAGGTGAGAGAAAGCAGCTGCTAGAAGTGTGGGTGGGATGAACCGAGGGTGAGTGAATGACAACCGGAGCAGGGGGACGCTCTGTTGGCTATGCCTGAGGGAGGTGTTGGGGGCTAATTGTGTGTCCCAGTATGTGCGGTGGGTGGCTGGGCCTCCACTGGCACGGAACAGCGTGACAGCTATATAGACAGGTGAGACAGCCCCAGTTGTGGGGGGCCCATGACATATGTTCTTTTATAGCATGCTTTCATTCATTTATTTAGAGACAGAGTCTTACTCTGCAGCCCAGGCTGGAGTGCAGTTGGCATGACCTCGGCTCAATGTAACTTCTGCCTCCTGGGTTCAAGCGATTCTCATACCTCAGCTCCCTGAGTAGCTGGGACTACAGGCACCCACCACACCCAGCTAATTTTTATATTTTTAATAAAAATGGGGCTTCACCATGTTGGCCAGGCTGGTATTGAACTCCGGACCTCAAGTGATCTGCCCACCTTGGCCTCCCAAAGTGCTAAGATTACAGGCGTGAGCCACTGCACCTGGCCTACAGCATGCTTTTAATAAGCCAGAAAACTTCAGCTAATTAAATATGAATTTATTTATTTTAATTTAAATGTTCTGGATACAGAGTATGTCCATATTAAAGACGAATTTAATCCATGTATCCCTACCACTGTGTACTTTATAATTCATGGAGTTCTTGCAAATATTTAGAAGGAGATAATGCATTGCAGGGGCTTCCTTCACATCACCAGGATATCACATATGTTGTTTTGAAGTTTCTAGACACATATGAAACAAGTGGAGTGGAAAAACTGATGATTTCCCCTGGATATCAGTTTTATGCTAAAAGATCTGGTCACCATTCCCTTCCCAGATCAGCTTACCTAACAGATGAGAAATGACCAGCTTTTGTACTCGATCTAATAGGTGACAGAGGTGAAGGATGGGCTGCCCCACTTTCAAATGGCAAATAACCAATGATAAGAACACTCCGGGTGGATTTTCCATAAAGGATAAGGGAATATAACCATGGAAGTTTTCATGGAAGACCAATCTTTATTGCTCCTTCTAGGGAATAAATCATGCATTACTCTGATTGCAGATCTGGATGGGAACGGGGTCCAGGCACAGCACCCATAAAAAGGCAACTGTGTGAAAGCGCCTAAAATTAAAGTTGGCAAGCAAGCAGGAGCCCAACGTCATTCCCTCACTGCTAACCCTTGGCAGCCTTTGAAAGAGAATGTGCAAGGGTGCTTCCTAGAGGAAGGAGGGTGCCAGTATCTACAGCCCAACAGGGGAGAGAGAGAGGGAAAGTGAGGACGCAATCAATACCTGAGTGACTGTCCATTCCCCACTTCAGACTGAAAGGCACTAGAACTTGCCAATTAAAATGCTGGCATAAATGTACACATGATCTATTTGCTTTTTGTTTTAAGATGGGTCTTGCTGTCACTTAGGCTGGAGTGCAGTGCACAACTATAGCTCACCGCAGTCTTGAACTCCTGGGCTCAAGCAATCCTGCCACAGCCTCTTGAGTAGCTGGGTCTACAGGGATGTGCCACTATGCCTGGTTAGTTCTTTTTAAAAATTTTCTGTAGAGACGAGGTCTTGCTATGTTGACCAGGCTGGTCCCAAAATCCTGGCTTCAAGTGATCCTCCCACTTTGGCCTCCGAAGGTATGAACAAATTAGCAATTTTGATAGTGGCCATGCACATGAGGTGATCACACTTTAAAGTTTTAACTTGGGGCCGGTGCTCAAGCCTGTAAACCGAACACTTTGGGAGGTTGAGGTAGGCAGATCACTTGAGGTCAGGAGTTTGAAACCAGCCTGACCAAAATGGTGAAACCCTATTTCTACTAAAAACACAAAAAAATTAGCCGGGCATAGTGGCACACGCCTGTAGTCCCAGCTACTCAGGAGGCCGAGGTAGGAAGATCGCTTGAACCTGGGGCGCAGAAACTGCAGTGAGCCACCATTGTGCCATGGGTGGGTGACAGAGTGAGACTCTAAGAAAAGAAACAACAACAAAAAAAGAATAATGCACCAAGATTCAGGAAGTTCTTCAATTTTTGTTAATTAAGGGAGGAAAAAGCCAGTTTCGTCATCCTGGTTCCTGAAGGCAGTATGTAAGAGTTTCAGGAGTTAGTTAGAAAACAAACAATTAACTTCGTAGGAAAAGAAAGCGAAGTTGATTTTCCAATTAAGTTCAAGAAATAAAATAATGTGCTAATTTTTTAAATCATAGATGTATCCAAAAAGTAATGAAACAACTTTTTAAAAAATACATTTTTAGTAGATGCTAACAAGGCATTTTATTCTTCTGAACTGAGCATTTTACTTTTAACCACCTGGAAACTGTGCTCTGCTGCTATTTCATGGTCATGCTCAATGCGCTAAAGATGAAGCTTCTCCAAGGAGAAAATCAGGACTTGACGGGAAAGATTTGCTGGTCTGGTGGTCTGGCCATGAAGTCAGATCCCAAGGGTATAAGAAATAAATTCAGGATTTATGTATACAATACTAACATGACGTTTTCTTCATAGTTATTATATTTTTAAGGCCAGAGAAACAAGAATTATATGCTACATTTTATAGTTTACATATTTTAAATGATTTATATGGATAAAGACCTATTCTTTTGTATTTTAATGAAGAATTATATTTCCTTTTTCTGCTTCAAAAGAGACATACAGTGGTTACATATGACTCATTCATCCTCAGAACAGGCCGGTACAGAGAGGTTAAATCATGAGCTCAAGATCACATGGCAAGCAGGTGGGTCAGCAGGACTCAAACTCTGAGTCTGTTTCAAAACCAGGGCTCATAGCACTGTAATACACTTGCAGTTGGACATGTAACATGTTACTAAAATATACTCCAACTGTTATTTTATATGGATAAATGTCTTCAGCAAATGACTAGATAATGAAATAATTTTAAGTAGAGATCACAGAATATTAATAAATTGTGAAATAAACACTCATTAAAAAATAGGCTGGGCACGGTGGCTCATGCCTATAATCCCCCAGCACTTTGGGAGGCTGAGGTGGGCAGATCACTTGAGGTCAGGAGTTCGAGTCCAGCCTGACTAACATGGTGAAAGCCCATCTCTACTAAAAATACAAAAATTAGCTGGGTGTGGTGAGACACACCTGTAATCCAAGCTTCTCAGGAGGCTGAGGCAGGAGAATCACTTGAGCCCGGGAGGCAGAGGTTGCAGTGAGCCGAGATCAGGCCATTGCACTCCAGCATGGATGGCATTGTAATGACTTTTTCAAAAAAAAACAAAGAAAACAAAAAAAAAAAGGAAAAAAAGAAAAAACATATATATCTGGCCTACAAATAGAACACCAGAAAATGCTCTTTTTACTTTTTAGAAGTCAAAGCATAAGACTTCTATGCCCGAAGTGTGACCTGTCCCATTCTGCTCTGCTGAATAAAAAGGGAAGAATATATTAGATATAACATAACAAAGGCTTTGTTTGATGATGCATGCAGTGGAATTTTAATGTTATACTTTTCCTACAAACATGCTTTTAATAAGGCAGTAAACTGTATTTAGCTGAAGATGAAAATAATTGATCCATTTTGAGCCATTAAGGCAGTTTATTTTATTTTTTTTTACTTTACTTTCATCCTACTTTTCATTTTCATGGAAAGTACAGAGGTAATAGCAGATGAATTTCAATTAGTGCCATAAACTGTTATAATGTATCGGGTTGCTGGGTTCTATCAGAAACCCCCCAGTGGAACACTCCAGGTTTAGTTTGCAGTTGAAAGTGGGATTTGAGCCTGTGATGTCATTTCTTCTCTATAGCACTGGAGCAGTTCTCACAGTTTAGGGTAATTTACTTCTATAAAACCATCCAATTCTACAGCCCAGAAAGCCATGTCCTCCAGCAGGACTAATTCCATCACAGAACCCTGTGTTCTCCTTTGAAAGCAGAAGATGGTGAAATAAAACAGTGACTATGGAAGGAGCTACACTCTGGGGTCGTATCCGTGTGTGTCTGCAGTGGGCAGAAGTTTAGAGAAGAGCCGACTTCCTCCTGGGAACATCTCTTGCTCTTGATGCCCAATATCCTCTGTCCTTCTAGAACAATCCCTCCATCATTCTCCCCTCACATCCCTGGGTTTTAGTAACATCAGCCCTGGTATTTGCCAGGATTCAGGGTGTGGTTCCTGGAGGGACATGTCACCCAACCGCAGCCAATGGGACACAATGAAATGATTTTTCACTGTCCTCAGCTCCCTTGCCCCAACTCACATGCTGAACTATTTAGAAAAGGGGAAATTAGCACTGAGGGAGTAAAAATAAACCATGATGAAAACCGTTCACATTCCTCCTGGTGTTATTAGGGTGACATGAAGAAAAAGCAAGGACTGAAACGTCCAGGACGGTCACCAATAGCTCCGTGCGACCTTTCAAATGTGCAGGAACACAGTCCTGCTCCTTGTTTTCCTTCATGTGCCAGACTTCTAGCTTCTGGCTTCAAATGCCAATGAGACAGCCAGGTGGGAGGGGGTCCCTAGAAAAACTCCAAACAACCTGCACACTGGGGTGGAGCCTCAAGAAGTCCATGCCATTTGCAGTAGGGAGGAGCCTGGCCCCTCCTCCTCCTGTGTGGAACCCAGGATTCAAGCAGCCAGCGGGAAGCACTCTCGCAGGGACTCTGGCCTTGCAGAGGATCCTGCTTCCTCCCTGCCCTTTTTTTTTCCTTTCACCCAATAAAACCCTGCTTTATTCACCCTTCGAACTGTCTGCAAGCCTACATTTTCATGGCCATGGGACGGACAAGGACACTGTCTTTAGCTGAACTAAGGAAAAGCCCTGCAACACCACCATCTCATAGCTGACTTAGAAATAAACTAGAAGTGACTGTGCCAGCAAGACCACCAGATGCAGCAAGGGTGGCCACTTCCAGCCAGCTCCTGCATCCACAGCTGCCTCGCCCGATCGGCGGCTGCCATCCACGGTAAGCCATTCTCCCGTGGTCACCCTTCTGTCTGCTGGCATGGGTACTATAGACGGAAAGGCCATTTTCCCAAAGTGCTATGTGTGCACAGTGGCCCCCATCTGGTCAGCTCCCATTTCTAAAAGGTAACCAGTTAAACATGGATGTGGCTGGGACCTTGCAGCTGGCCAGAGCCTGTCCCTGCCCACACCTCCGGCTTCATCTGCTGCTGCTGCCCTTCAGAGACTCTGCCCAGCCCACGCTGTTGGCCCAGTGCCTTTTGGACACAATCCAAACTCCCCCAGCCATTTTCCCTGCTTATCCTGTCCCTCTTCAAGGCTGAGCTCAAACCCTCCTTTCTTGGAGAGGCCTTCTCCAAACTTCACAGCCCCCAGGGCTTTCCTGAAGGCCACAGTGCCTGTATAGCTGACTGGCACCTGGTGTACACAGATCCCTGTCTTTAAATAGAGACAATATCCTCAACTTCATCAGTGCCCTGGTGGTAGGGGCTGAGCCTTCTACTGTGGGGTACTTTTAATTCTGTCACACGTAGTAGTAAGAGCAATGCTAATAGCAGCTTCTATTTATAAAACTCTTTCTATGTATGAGAGACTGTCCTGAGTATGGCATGTGCTCTCATTTATCTCTTTTTACCCTCGCAGGAACCCATACAAGGTAGATATTATCTGGAATCTGAGACACAAAGCAGTTAAGTAACTTGTCCAGGCAGACCCAAGATTTGAACTCAAGCCATATGATTCCAGAACCTGAGCTAGACTGCCTTTATAAACGTCTGTTATTTGTGATAAAGAACTTAGCTCATCCTGTTTCGCCAGCATGTTATTACTCTCGTTACCAAGGATGACTTTTTAAAGAATACCATCAACTTCATTCAAGGGTTCTCTTACCTTCATCTCGATTGGCCATCAATTTCCAGGTTAGGCTGACTGCAAAAAGTTTTGATAAAACTCACCTTGTGGGGGTAAGGAAAAGAGTTACATCCTGAACTGTCTTCACTTACATTCACGAAAACATTTATTATGTGTGTACTATGTGCCAGGTACTATGCTGGATACAAGTGACATTGAGGTGAAATAGAGCTGAAATTATCAAAGACATGGCTTGGAGCTTCAGCCAAGTATGGTACTGTAGATGTCTCAGAAACAATGCTGCAGCAGCTATTTTCTTTTCAAAATGCAGTTCTGGAAAGACCACTAGGTTTTCCACAGTATGAAAAGGGATTTGAAAGCCAAGCAATGAAGCTCAAGTATCATATACCCAAAGTCTCAGTTAAGAACTAGAGGTCACAAGGTGACTGAAGCGATTTGGAATGAATGTGTATTTCTACATGGAATGCCCTCCCTGCTAAACATATTTCAGCCTGCCAAGGAAGCCAATGGTGGATTTAGGAGGCTCTACCTCGAGGCCTCCCTCTCACGCTGAAGCCTACTCTTTGCTGCATTTCCTGGGAGCCTCTGTGGGTAGAATTCTGCTTGTGGTTGTTGGTTCTTGGCTCAGGTGGGGACAGGCTTTCTGTCTTAGGCCTGATCTGCTCTGAGATTTGGACTGTGATCCAGTGATGCTGCAGGAATAATAATGGCAAGAATAAGATCTGAATGGGACTAACGTCATGTCTGAATATGACTGAATTACAGAAAAGATACAAAGAGAAAGTTTTCTTAAGGCAAGATGTCAACATGTTTTCTTAACTTTTCTTACTTGAGAATTCACTTGAAAAGGGTCTCCACACAGAGTTAAATTAACTTGGCCAGGTCAGGCTTCCCTGAAGGCTCCCAGAGCTTGGTCCCAGCATCTGAGTATTAAGAGCACCTACCTGGGAGGTGCCCGGGGGAGTCATTAAGCACCAGACCTGGAGAAAATCACCTACATGTAAGATCTACATGTGACAAAATCACCATGTAAGACTAATTTCCACATACTTCTTATCCTGGCTAGTCGGTGGACAAAAGCAGGCACTCCAAATGGCTTTATACACTGGCTGCTGGGAGACAGTCTTAAATCTTGAAAAAGCACTTCCCTTTAAGGAGGTGCCACAGCATCACCATCTCTGACAACTGGACAGGTCAACAGAATAGCACTGATGCTCTTCCCCCATCTGAGAACCAAAGGTCACTAGAAGGCACTTGAAAGAGACCATGGTGCTTCTTGCTCTGGGGTTTCTAAATTCTCTGCCATCAATATTCCACCTTAAGACCTTGCAGTGCCACTTTCAAATGCTCTTTTCTTGGTCAAATGCTCCCTAGTCCAAACACCCAAAACAGCCAAAGCTTCAAAGTTAATCCTGCAGGCTAACAGGATTGGGTGCGGTCTTAAAGACGTGCTGTGCATTTTGTATTGAACCACTTGCTTTTGTGCTTCTGGGGAACTTACGGTACATGTGGAAGTCTGGACTTGATGAAATGGTAATGATTTGTCAAAAATGGTATGGCTAAAAGCAGGTTACTGCATGCTACAGCTCATCATCTGGCTTTGTAAATAAGTTTTATCGGAACACGACCATGCCCATTCATTTATGTATTGCCTGTGGTCACTGCTCACTAAAAGGGCAGAGTTGAAGAGTTACAACAGAGACCATATGGCCTACAAAGTCTAAAAAAAATTGTTTTAAGATAAGGTCTTGCTCTGTCACTGAGGCTGGAGCACAGTGGCACAATCATGGGTCACTGCAGCCTTGACCTCCTAAGCTCAATTGATCCTCCCACTTCCGCCTCGCGAGTAGCTGGGACTATAGGTGTACACCACCATGCCCAGCTTTTTTTTTTTTTTTTTTTTTGGTATTTTTTGTAGAGGTGGGGTTTGCCATGTTGCCCAGGCTGATCTCGAACTCCTGGGCTCAAGTCATCCTTCCACCTCAGCCCCACAAAGTGCTGGGATTACAGGTGTGAGCTACCTTGCTCAACCAGGTCTAAAATATTTGCTATCTGGTATTTTACAGTAACAATTCACCAACCCATGGATTAGAGAATTGTCCCTGATTAGAAAATTATCTGAGTCTACTACATCATGGGATAGTGATTACAGAATGACTAAAAGGCTAAAACAGGTTTGAACATACAAAGATGCAAAACTGATAATAATTCCAAGCTTTGATGAAAGTATGAAATACTTTATGACATTTAAAAACTCCGGGTTGCCGGTATAATCTATCTATACATCCCACCTCTACCCAAAGGTTCCACACTCAGTTGGTTTTATGGGTGATTTCTGTCCAAGCTTTAAGTTACTTTGTATTTCAGATCCCCAAAGAATATAGAAAACTTCCAAAAATGCTTTGTGAGACTAGCATACCCTTGATTCCAAAAACCTGACAAGCAAAGCATAAAGGAAAAAAATACAGATCAATCCTATTTCTGAATTTAAAGGCAAACAGCCTATGAATAGTATCAGCAAATTGAATCCAGCAACGTATTGAATGCCATTTGATACTCATTTGAAAATGCTGAATGTAGTAAATTAGTAACTTTTTAAATGTAGTAAATGTAATAACTTGCAAAAGTTAATAACTAAAATGGTCCATCAAAAATCAGAAGAAATTATATTTAATTTTAATGTATTAACTATATTAGCAAATATTAGACTATATTTACAGGCATGTATTAAATAAATGAACATGTTTAATTTTACACAGTGATGCCCACTTTCTGGGCACTTAGTGGTTTTACATCCCTGGACTGAACTCTAAACCACAGGTGGGTGTGGAACTCAACCAGGCCACTAACCGTCTCTCACTTTTGGGCAAAAGAAAGGGGCTGCTGTACGTCATCTGTAAACCTTGACTTCTAGGTTTCCATTAAAGACACAAAGGTAGCCAGGCCCTATTCTGGTTGTTTCACTAACTGAATGATTTCAATGAAATTCAAGCAATAGAGAGAAAGATGCTTGAGAATACACTTTCGAGTGGCAGAGGCATTTGCACAAATGTTTTACTTTTTCATATCCATTTAAAAAGTGGCATGCAATTCAAGTCTGTGTATTTGTGGAAAGGACTGTACAGGCAACACCAAGAAAGGGAACAATGGCTTGTGAAAAGAAGAAAAGGCCCTTCCAATACAGGCCTTTTTCTTCCCAGGTCTTTTCAGCTTCACAAAAGAAGACATATTTTCCATATAATTGCTAAACATATTTGCTTATTAAATTATTCTTTAATTAGTTAATGATTTTAGCCATGCTTTGCTCTTTGGATATCCATTTTGTATAATAAAATAATTATAGATAATTAAACTATGTCAAGCCTTTTTCTTTCCCCTAGCAAACATGCTGGGTATCCAAAAATGACAACAAGTTGTAAATTAATCTGGAAAACAAAGCATGACAGATGAATGATTTGGTTGGAATTAATTAGGCACTAATTATATACTGGAACTAGATGAAGAATGAGACTCATTATAAAAATAAAACGCTGTTCTGAAGAGATGCACAGTTACCGACATCCTTACCTTCTGTGGTGATGAAGTTATTCCTTATCCAAGTCAGCGCTTTAAAGCAATCCTCTTCCTCGTTGAGAGTGAAATGGTTGCAAGGAACTTTCCCCATGTATCGCCGCTGACTGCTGTTGGGAACCTCTCTGTTTGTCAGGTGTTGACTAATATCAGCCCCTGTAGGGCATGGGACCTGAAGTATGTTGGAGAAATGCTTATTTCAGTGGTAATAGATAAAGTGCTGACATGGTTAAAAAAAAAAGTAGACATAGCCATGTTCAGTATGTCTTTTTCTGTCCCCAGATACAATCAATCAGATTTTAATTGAGGTAGGAAAGAAAATTTAAAAAAACAGGTGGAATGAGCTCCTACTTGAAACAATTCTCAGAGGAAGTTGCTCTGGTTATGTAATGTAATGTATGTTACGTAATGCTGTGTCACAAATTATTTCAAAATTCAATGGTAAAAATCAACCATTAGGCTCCCAGTTATACAGGACAGTAATTCAGACAGGGCAAGGTGGGGAATGGTTTGCTTCTGTTCCACAATGTCTGGGGCCTCAGCTAGGAAGACTCAAAGGCTAGGGGTGACTCAGAGGGTGGAGGCTGAAATCATCCGAAGATAGTTAAACTATCTCAATCCTTTTCCTTTCCCTTGGAAAATAGGCTGGATATTCAAATGTGACAACAGATTGTCATGATTTGCCTTGCAGTTGATGTTGGCTGAGGGCTGGATCTGAGCTGGGGTTGTTGGCCAGAACACCGACATGCAGCCTCTCCATGTGGCTTGGGCTTCCTCATAACATGGTGACTGGGTTGCAAGGGCAAGTGTTCTGAGAAAGAGATAGCCGATACAGACAGGTCCATGTTCTTTTCTGACCTAGTCTTGGAAGCTGAGCAGTGTCTCTTCCACCATATTTGATTGACGGACACCATAAAGGCCTGCCCAGGATTAGGGGAAGAGACTCCACCTCTTCAAGTAGAAGGGGCAAGGCTCTGGAAGAGGACATGGAACTGAATTGGATGTGGCCGCCATTTTTGGCAAAATAATCTTCCGCAGAAACAATTATATCTGGGGTTGAAATTCAAGGGTAGAGAGGGGCTTGGCAGTAAAGAAAAGGAAGGAAATAGGTTATTATTTAGTTATGAAAAGTATGGAATTATTCCTTGTCTTGTCAGAGAAATATTCTTCTCTTTATTCCCCTCCATCTTTCTCTAATTTTTGACGTAGATGAAACTTTCCTCTACTGTAAGGAAAGTAACAGTAAAAATGCAATAAAGGATGACAGCTGATACACGTCTTCTGTGTCAAGGATACTGTGGCAAACTGGAGGGTCCATGCTCGGGCCAGAAAGTTCAGCCATGACTCAGCTCCATCTAGTTGCTGCCAACATAGAGTATGGATCCAGTATGGCCAGATCTGACTTGCCAAGAAATGCCAGGTCCTTGGGTTTTCATGTAGACTCCTGATTTTTTATTACACTGGTTCAAATTAAAATCAAAGAAGTGTCATTGCAAAAACCAAATAAAACAGAATAGTGACCTGAGTTTCCCCAAATGGGCCACCACTTGGTCCCTCTGATTTTTAATTGGCTGCCAGCTGGAGATTATGAGGAGGAAAAGGGGGAAAGCAGAGGGGCAGCTTAGAGGCAGCCTGAGGCCTTTGGTGGAAGACCAATATCGATTGGCCCGCTGCATTCAGGGTCTAAGACCTCAGGGCTGTGAGGCATGAATAGTCTTAGAGCTATGGCAGGCAGTAAGATCACTTGCAGTCAAGACGGATATGGGGGCAGAGAAGTCCTTTCTCCTTTGACAAGCAGGCAAATGCTGGCTGGTGCTTAAATGCATGGGGCTGGACTAAACTCCAGCTGACAGGAAACTTTTGGTTATAGACTTCCTCAACAGAAATTGTAAAACCTTAGTACACTCTCATGATGTATTTAATGCAATTTCAAACTAGATTAAATTAAAATAAAACAGGGCAAAACAGAACAAATGTTTAAAGCTGGATGGAGAGAGAATTCTCTTCATTAAGAGGCTGCAGTGATATTATATTTAGCAGAAAGGAACGACTCAATAAATAGTGGTCATTTACTGTAACCGAAATTGTGGAGGAAAAGTTTTCTTGTTAGTAATATAACTTGTTTAGTAATACCCCACTGAAATGTTATTAGCATTATATTCATAGTTATTATAAAGCAGCCCACTGAAGGCTTTGGCAAAAAGTTTGACATGCACAATACTGAACACTGTGCTTCAGGGTTTTGAGACCTCACTGGAGCTACAAGGAGCATTGTAGCATAAAAGAAAATAAAATTTGGGTAATATTACATCAATTTAATAAGTCATGATTTAACAAATCACAAAAAAGCCTTGGCAGAAAGTGGCAGTGTTACAGAACAAATTGAGAGCTACTTCATTTATAAAAATTTCAATGAGTTATCATTCCAAATAGTGGGTGTTTAGGCAAAAAATAAAAGGAAGAGGAGAAAAAGGAATAAGGTCCAAATTGAAAATAGCTCACTACAATCTTGAAATGTAATTGCAGTCTGATAATCCACATAATTCTTGTGCGCACTTAAATGTGTAGAATTGTTTTTGCATGCTTCTCTACTATAAAGAATAAGGGCAATTAGAGAAAACCTAATGGGATTATGGCATTTTCACAAAGTAGGCAAAACTGAAGCTAGAATTATAAATTCCACAGCCAAATAAATTTGTCTGCACAGAGTTTAGGAGAACTGAATACATCAGAAAGTGATCTATGGAAAAAGACAGTTACTTTGTAACTAGTTCATCATTTATTGTGTTCTTTAATTGAATGGAAGCTTTTAGCAGAAAAAGAATTTGTACGGTGACATTGAGAAGAAACCAGTACAGGAAGTTTCCTTCTTCCATATGTGCCTATGGGGCCACAGAGCTATCCAGTCCTGAAAAGTAAAAAGAAGCTTCCTTTCTGAATGGTTGATCACATACTGTTTTCTTTCAGTGAAGAGCAGATTTTAACATTAAGAGGAGTTTGTAGGCAGATATTTAGAAGAAGCTACCAAGAGTTTCTTACACCCAGACACTCCTATAGGTCAAGAGAGGTCACCAGCCCTGAAAAGGAAAAAGGCAAGGGAGCGAATAGTCTCTAACACAAGGGCTTGGGTATATTTAATGAAGTGCCACGAGGACTTCAGTGCAAACTGAGGGTTCTCTGCCACTAACTAAAGTGCCTCTAACTTCTGAGTGGAGAGCAGCAGATAACTTTCCAACCACACTGATTTGCGAGTGCACAGTGCCAGCATCACTCAGCAATAACTCCTGGTGGCTAGGACTGCTGGCTGCCTGCCCAGTATTCTGTCTTCCTTTCTTTCTTAGTAACAGATTCTTGGGAAATATACTCAGCTGAAAACTGCATTTCTGAACTCATGACCTAAGAGGTGGTGAAGAGATACAAGCAGGAGTCCTTGGATGAGGCAATGAGAAAAGTCATCAAGCTCTAGTCCTTCCTTTTTCTTGCTTCTTGCAAATGGAATCACTGGAACCACATTAGCCATCTTGAGATGCTGAGCATGGAAACCACACATTAAAAATAGAAAGCGGAGGAGGCACGGTGGCTCATGCCTGTAATCCCAGAACTTTGGGAGGCTGAGGCAGGCAGATCCCTTGAGCCTAGGAGTTTGAGGCTAGCCTGGGAAACACAGGACACTCCATCTCTACTAAAAATTGAAAAAAAAAAAATAGCTGGGCATGGTGGCATGCACCTGTAAAGTCCCAGCTACTGGGGAGGCTGAAGTAGGAGAATCACCTGAGCCTAGGAGGTTAAGGTTGTAGTGAGCTGTGATTATGCCACTGCACTCCAGCCTGGGGTGACAGTATTCAGAGCTTGTCTCAAAAAAAAAAAAAAAAAAAAGATGGAAGGGCCTGGGTTTCTGATGACATCGGAGAGCCACCTACCCGGCCTGGGTTGCTTTTCTGCAGATATTTTTAACGAGAGAAAGAAATAAACTTTTTCTGTTTGAACTGCTTATTTGACTCTAGCTATGAAGACTAAGCTCTAGAATCTCTGTGGTAATGACTTTTAAAAGCCATCAGGTAGAAGCCCTGCACCATATCAATGAGAGATAAAGGGAAGAAACAAGAAAGGGAAAGTAGAGGGAAAGAAAACAAAACAGAGACAGTGGTTGGTCCAGGGCCAGACCACCTGAGTTTGGACCCTAGACTATTACCTCACTGTTAAGTGACCTTGGGCAAACTACCTAAGATTCACGGCACCTTGGTTCTCTCACCTACAACATGGGGACTCAAGTGGCAGTGACCTCAGAGTTAACAGTGAGAGTTCCATCCATTACCATGTGTCTGTCTCATGACTTCTATATTCTCATCACGGTTTTTACCTTTAGTCAGGATTAATGATTTTTTTCTCCAATTCACTTTCTTGGGTATGAATACTGTTGCTTTTTCTAACAGCTGTGGGAAATTTGCCTGATAGTCTTTTGCTGCCGCACTTTGAATCATCTTCTTATTTTTAAACTTTTGCTGCCCTTTGATCTGGCGTTTCTCCTATATTTTGAATTAAGTGCAAAAGCAGAGTCTTGGTTCTTGTAACACAGTGGTTTGAATCCCTAACCCTAATCCACCCCTGACATTCACCACTATCACTGCATTTTTTTTCCTTATGTCATTCTGATTAACACCTTCACTTTTAACCATTGTGGCTGTTTTCCTTTGTTTTCTCACCTTCTATCTTCTGCAGTGTTGGGAAGGTGAATTTCTTCATGCTGTTTCAAAGGATTATTTAATCTCATTTCTTCTAAATACAAGAGTCAACACCGAAATAGCACTCGGGTTTCTCCACTTCAGACAATGTATATTTCTCCCTTGCCACCTCCCTCCCAATTTTCAACAACTTCTTGGTCTTTATTAGATTAATTTAGCTTAAGAGTCATTTTCTATTTTTGCATTTATTCTCAGATTTACAAAAATTATTTAGATTACATTTTTAAATTGTTTGTGGTGCTTGCCATCTGTCGTTTTACACTATTATGAAGTTCTAAATTTTCCTTTTGTTTTGAGATAGAGTCTTGCTCTCTCACCCAGGCTGGAGTGCAATGGCACAATCTCGGCTCACTGCAACCTCGCCTCCTGGGTTCAAGCGATTCTCTTGCCTCAGCCTGCTGAATAGCTGGGATTACAGGACCTCGCCATGATGCCTCGCTCCTTTTTGTATTTTTAGTAGACATGGGGTTTCACCATGCTGGCCAGGCTAGTCTCAAACTCCTGACCTCAAGCAATCCACCCATCTTGGCCTCTCAAAGTGCCGGGATTACAGATGTGAGCCACCACACCTGGCTGAAGTTCTAAATTTTATTTTCTATCTCAATTATCTTGAGTGCACATTAAGCAAAGAACATGGAAGATATATACATGGCCCTGTATATAAAAGAATGGCTATCTGCTATTTTCAAACATGACAGATTTAGGTGGTCATAAAATTACTGAATTGCCGTATTTTCATTGAAATTCTGTGGGGTTAGTTTCATTTTCTTTTGCTACTTAACACTGGAAGAACAATTTTGATATCTGTTTTATTTTTTTTTAGGGGGAAAGGTTGTAATATTTTTCTTTTGAAGTTTGTTCTTTTTTTTCCCCTGCCATTCTATGGGAAACTATTTATCATCCTCAATGCAGTTTAATCACCCAGCCTCTGAAATGGCAGCTGGAGCACTGGAAGAGCAGAGGCTAAGCTAAGAAGGCCACAGGGATAGACAAAAAGAGAGATGGGTAAATAAGAAAGAACTGAAATTCTGTCAGAACATAACTGAGAAAATTTTTCTTTGATTTTGTCTAGAATGTGGTCAGCTGGACAATATGTTTTTCAGGTAAAAAAAGTTTTCTTCTAGAATATCTTTAATTATTGTCTCTATTCCTTTGATTCTCTTCTTCGGGAAAACCAGTTATTTCTATGCTGCCTCTGTGCCTATCAGACTGTTTTCTCCTGAACCAAACATCTCCCTTTGTCCTCTGCCTCTGCCCTCCAGGAGTGCTTTGTCTTCAGCATCACTAACTGTTTAGCAGCAGTTCTGTCTCTAATGGGGATTTCATTTTAATTATTTTTCGCATCTCCCTTTTGATCTGTGGCCTTCTCAGCTTTGCCTCTGCTCTTTCTATGGCTTCAGCTCCCATTTCAGAGGTCAGATGATCAAATTGTATTGAGGACGGTAAATAGTTGCCTGCAATGTGTGTGTGTGTGTGTGTGTGTGTGTGTGTAGCCTGCATTTTTAAAAACATTTTCTAAAGTATGTTCTTCCTCTGATTTTTCCAAATACTGTATTGTTCTTTCTCTTATTGTGTTACCTTTTTGTTCTAGTTGTCCTTTGCTGTTCAACAAACTCACACCAAAACTTAGTAGCTTAAATACCAACCATTTTCTTAACTTTCCGTGATTTTATTGGTCAGAAATTTGGGTAGCGTTTGGATGGGCAATTTTTTTTATTCTGTGTGCTGTGGACAGAAGTCACTTGGCAACTTTCAGTTGGTGGACAGACTGATCTGGAGAATCTGAGATTGTTTCACTCACAAGCGTGGTGCCCTGCAAGACTGGCTGAAAGTCTGGGATCAGCGGGGACTGTGAGGCAGAGAGCTCACGTACGGTGTCTCCAGCATGACAACCCCAGGGCCTCAGAACTTCTCACGTGGCACCCCAGGACTCCAGGAGAAACAGCTGCTACAATCCAGGAGGCAGTGCATGGCCTCTGTGACTTGGCCTCAGAAGTCACATCATGTCACGTCCTTTGCACTTTGCTGGCTGAGGCAGTCAGAAGGGTTCCCAGATTCAAGGACAGGAGACACAGACTCTACCTCTTAGATGGAAGAGGCATCAAAGACTTTGTAGTCATTTTTAAAACAGCCACTTTTCATTGACTGCATGCTTTTATTTTCCTCTGTAATCACTCTCAGAGTGAGAGCTCTTTATAGTAGGTGCTGTCAAATGACATGGGGAAGCGTCTTTCTCAGGTCTCTTACAGGGAGGTACAGTACTGGTGTAGATGGCTCTTTCCTCGCCCCAGTGCATGGCAAGCTCTCACCTGAGCTACACCATTCTGGATGCCACACTATTGCTGACCCAGTCTAAGACAGGATTAACCCTTTGGAGACAATGTCACATCACTGACCCATATCAAGCTCTCTGTATACTACAGTCCCAGCTCTTTTTCTCGCTTGCTTGGAAGTACCTGCCCGCCTGCCAGCTGCTAGTGACCCCCAACCCATGAACAGTCCATGCCACAGTTTTCTCATGCGCAGAACCAAACTCATTTGACTTTGAGTTGATAAATTTTTGTCCTTCCTCTTTATTAGGCTCCTAAAATGCAGGCATGGGACAGGCGTTTCTCTGCTGCTCCATAACTGTCCATGAGTCATGGAGTGTGGCTCTGTGATCTCAGGGGCATTTTCAAAACCAGGGTGTGTTTACTAACAAAAATGATCAACATTGACTGGAGGGGTGGGGAAGGGGTTAGGGAGTCCGGAAAGTGAGCCAGCTAAATCTTCATCTTCGAAAATGGCACGGTTGTAGATAATGCCCGAAGCTGACAGAGCAAGGAAAAACATTCTATAAACATTTTACTGTATTTGGACTTACGTGGGTAGTCACTGAAAAACTAAGAACAGAAGTGCTTCAAACTGGTTGCCTCTGGAAAGAGGGCTGGGAGGAAGAGTGGGCTGGGAGAGAGACCAGTTCTCCTCATGCTCAGCCCTGCAGTGCAATATAATATTTTACCTTGTGCATGGATTTTTTAATAAAAAATTGTGAAGTGCATTTGGATATTAAAAACATTACACAACAGTTGAGTGAGGCATGGCATTTAAAAGGTCTGATTAAAGGTTGAAGTTTGTAATTACATTTTATAATGGGTTTTTTTTTACTTTGGTTTTAAGCTCTGTTTTCATTATTTTGTTTTTTAGAAAAATCACAAAATTGGGACAAAACCAAGAGATGGTTGAAGAGAATGGTAGGGGCAGGGGGAGAAAAGCTCCCCAGTGAATTCAGCTGCCCTTTCTGTATCACTCTGTGTACTTTGATTTTATGTCCTTCTGGAAAAATTAAATTGGAACTCCCTTTATCACTTCTTCATTTCATTTTTTTTCCGTTGTAAAAAGGGCAAGAGCTTAATGTGCCACAGACTAAAGCTGCAGGGGCAGCTGGGCACACATGGGCAGATGCCCGGGGCTCTGGGCAGCTGGCTGGGTCTTCCACTCAGTTTCCAAAGTACGCAGTCACGGCAGCAGCTGGAACCTGGCAGGCAGGTGACAGGGAGACAAGCTAAGGGGGTGCATGGTGTTTCTGTCTGGTTTAATGTTTTAAAAAGTAATAGGAGTATTTAAATATCAAAACCAAGTATCCCTGCAGTAAATGTTTATCCTTTAACCATAAAAATATCCTTTTCTACCCTTTGAGAATGGAGAGAGAGGAGAGGAGAGGAGAGGAGAGGAGAGGAGAGGAGAGGAGAGGACAGGAGAGGGAAGGGAAGAGAGGGAGGAAAGGGGAGGAGAGGACAGGGAAGGGAGGAGAGAGGAGGGAAGGGAAGGGAAGGGGAGAGGAAAAGAGGGGAAGGGTGGGGAGGGGGGTAGGGGAGGGGAATGGAGGAGATTCTTCAGAGGTTGCTCCAAGCTAGTCAGAGGGTTTTTCACTCACCAGCAGCATCAGCCTCACCTGGGAGCATGTTAGAAATGTGACGTCTACCTCTTCCCTAAGTGGCCTGGCTTATTCTGTGAAAATGGGTCACTATTCACTAGACCCAGAAAAGGCCACAAATTCATGCAAATCAAGAGGTTCAAATCTTCATGTTCACTGAAGATCACCTGTGAAACTGCCCAGGCCATCAAGGGTATGCACCCAGTATCTGAAAGATGTCACTTCTACAGAGACGATGTGCAGCATTCTGACATTACCAGGGTGGGGTTGGCAGGTGCGTCCAGGCCAAACAGTGGGACTGGACACAGGGTCAGTGGCCCAAAAAGAGTGCTGAATGTTTGCTCCACATGCTTAAACATGCAGAGAGACATGCTGAACAGAAGGGTTTACATGTAGATTCTCTGGTCATTGAGCATAGCCAGGTGAACAAAGCACCCAAGATGTGCAGCCAGACTCACAGAGCTCAGGGTCAGCTTAGCCCACGTGTGAGCACTGCCTGTTACAACAAGATGAGCCGTATTGAAAAGGAACAGATTGTTCCTAAACCATAAGAGGCTGCACAGAAGAAAAAGATAGCCTGGAAGAAACAGAAGAAACAGAAACTTATGGCACAGGAATAAATTTGACACACAACAAATGCAATTAAAAGTACAAGAAAGAAGGAAAGAAAGAAGGGAGAGAGGGAGTGAGGGAGTGAGGGAGGGAGGCAGGAAGGGAGGGAGGGAAATAAAAGGAAGGAAGAAAGAAAAAAAGAAAAGAAGAGAAAAGAAAAGAAAGGAAAAGAAAATGTAGTGTTTCAGGCTCCCCATCCCAAGACCTCCTGCTCCTAATCTGCATTTTAACAAGATGCACAGGGTATTTGTCTGCATAGCACAGTTTGAGAAGTGCTTTTCTAATGTGTAGTTGAAGAATTCTTCGTCAAGAAAATGCAAGCTGTGGTTCTCAGCTTTAGCTTAGAAGCATGCAGGACACTTAAAAAATACTGACAACTGGGGTTCACCCTAGAATAGGATGAACCTAGAGAACCCAATCTCTGGGGACAGAGACTAGGCAAGGATGTGTTTTCAAAGCTCCCCAGGTCATTTCAATGTGCAGCCAAAGCAGAAAACAGAGGATAAGTGATGCCAAGAGCTGCTGAGTACACTCTGTGACAACACCCTGTCTGAAGGAGACCGCGTCTCCTTCATGGGCTGCTTCCTCTGTGCTTGGCAATGTCAAGGAAACTGTCCTACACAGGCCCACGTCGAATCCACAACTGTTCACAAGATGGTCTAATACAGGGTGTCCAATCTTCTGGCTTCCCTGGGCCACACTGGGAGAAGCAGAATTGTCTTGGATCACACATAAAATACACAAACACTAAAGATAGCTGATGGGCTGAAGGAAAAAATTGCAAAAAAAAATCACAATGTTTCAAGGAAGTTTACAAATTTGTGTTGAGCCACATTCAAAGCCACCTTGGGCCCATGGGCCATGGGCTTGACAAACTTGTCTAGGACCTCATCCTTGAGTTACAGAATAAGCCTCCTTTCACTGGAGAAATACCTTACTGCTGTAAGCTACATGAAACACTCATGCATATTACAAAGTAGAATATTAAACTCTGCTGCCCTAAGACATTGAACAGCTTCAGTGTATCCAGCAATGCTTTATTCAAATATGGCTGGAGAATCTGACCAACAGGAGAGCACGGACACCGGGAAACCAATCCGATTTCCTATTTTCATAACCGAGAGACAAAATAAAATAAGGGCTGACAGAAGCTGCACATGTTGGAAATACTTTTGCGAGAGCCCATTGCCACAGCCAAATGTTAGCCTCTTGGAGGCATAAATTAATTTACCACAAATGCATGCCTGCTTGTGTCTGGATTCTGCGAGGGCGAGCAGTTAAGTGTTAGACTTTTGGACAACAGCTTAAAGAATGACATTTCTCCAATGTGCTGTGATTTTCATCCTTGAGCAGAATGTTTTTCTTGGAATGCGTTTCTGGGAGGGTTTGCGGACACAATTCTGGTTATCTGTGTGAGCCCTGAAGGGCGCTTTTATGAATTTAGAGCGGCAGCTGTCCAGGCACAGGGATGCTCTTTACCCAGACAGCGTGTGCCCCAGTAAACATATGAATGGCTCTCATGGAGCTCTCCAGACACGTGGCTTGCACCCCCTGTGCCAGGCCTTACCTGGTACTGCTGCCCAGTGCAGAGGATGAGGTGGTCGTAGAGCACAATCTCGTCCGTGGAAAGCACAACGTGCTTGGCTGCTCGGTCTATGCCAGTCATTCTGCCCACCACAACATTAACCCAGGAGCACAGTGACATCAGTGTATAATCTTTATCATTAAAACAGTGGCTGCAAAGAGAGACACTCCATAAGTGACATTTGAGCAGCTGACAGCGGGCATTAATTAGACATCTGGTGAGCTGGTTCAAGTCCCCTAGTGGGCTGAGTCTGCTCTTGCTGTGAGTTTACCAGGACTGATACTAGGAGATTTTTCGTTATGAAACACTTAGTCACAAATTGACATCTTCCCATTAAAGCTAAATTGTTCCACCTGGCTTAGGTCAGCCCACAACTGGGAGGGGGTGTGTGTGTGTGTGTGTGTATGTGTGTGTGTGAGTGAAATCACTATTATATCTTTCTTCTGCTTCTATTTCATGGTGGTTGTAAATTCACTTTAGCTGTTAAATTGTCATATTGACCACAGCCTCAAAGGGAATGAGAAGGAAGAAAGCGACATTGTTGAGGGTTCCCAAAGCCAGGGGTCAGAATCCCTGAATACCGAAAACCCTTCCTAGTCGCTAATACTTTTCAACAATGACTCATTCTGAGAATTAGTGTATGGCTTCCTGCCAAAACAACAAAATGCATTTTACTTAAAGAAGATGGCAATTAGGGAGCTCCATTCGCAGCAAGTCTCCCTGGAGACTTTAGGGTTCACTCTGCAGGGCAGAGGTGATTTTCCAGAAACAGAGACTTCCACCGCCAGCAGGCCCAGGGCCGGCATTCGTGCCGAGGCTGCAGGGTGCTGCGGCCGCATGAGCCTTCTTTTTCTGGGATCTGTTGGTGTTTGCACGCTCTCATGTAATGTGGTAAGAGTGGGTTTCTTGCGGCTTTGGGTTTATTTAAAGAGTTTTGTGAGGGTTGTTTCCAGAATTCTCTGAAAGGATTGACCTCATGTAAACCAGCTTTTAGTGGTTCTGTTCTGAATACCGAGAGTCTAAGGTAATAGGACAATAAATGCTTCTTTGAAATTTAGGCTGCACGATTCTTTTCTTCCTTTTTCTCTTAACATAAAAACATTACCATTTTTATTTATTCATCTATTTGTTTGTTTATTTTTAGAGACAGGATATCGCTATGTTGCCCAGGCTGGTCTCGAACTCCTGGGCTCAAGCGATCCTCCCGCCTCGGCCTCCTGAGTAGCTTGGACTAGAGACACGTGCCACTTTTATGCCTGGCAGCATGGTCCTCTTCAAAAAGAACCGTGCCATCATCTGTGTCCCTACTCTTTTGCCAACAAGCCTGGACTCAGTGTCCCCCTGCTATCCTTCAGTTTCCTCACCTCTTAACACAGGATAATGAGTCCTACCTACGTTCCTCCACCACTGACCGCTGTAAGAAGTGACTGTGAGAATGTAAGACACGTTGCTTTGTTAAGCAGGATGCATATGTGAAGAGTATTATTCTAAATAATATTAATGAGACAGAATCCTGTTTACTCTCCTTGGTGGCAAACAAGATTCCGAAGTGGTAATGAGAGAACATTTCTTCTTTTTGATTTGCACATAAGCCTGGTCTTACCACACAAAGAGAATTCTAGTCATGGGGGCATATTAGACCCCGATACAGGACCTGTGAAAGGGCTCTGTGAAATAACTTAAAAACAAGAAAATTTCTTCTTAAGAAGAAAAGAAAATCGGGAACTGGCCTATCACAGGAAAATAATGGATAGTGAGATGAAACTCTCTTGTAAAAAACCATTTTGCTAGCTTCTAGGAATACAAGAAATGTCATGGCTTCCCACATTCGTGACAGACCCACGAAAGATTGTTCCAATCTGCTCCAGATCCCTATTGTAAGCCATCCACGATGAGGAAAAATTAAATACAGTTAGTGCACAGGGATTTGTTTTATGAGGCTGTGCCTAAAGATAAAGGTTCTCAGAGGACATTTGTGGAAGGCGAAGACAATGATATTTTTAATGACAGTTGGACAGTAGCATTGATCACGTCAGAATGCGTATTTCAGAGTTAAAATGTGAAGCTCTATCCAGTTGGAATGGCACTGGGGACCACTGATTTTTAGGAAACTTCACTAAGTCACAAAAGGAAGTGTTGAAGAATGTGGGGTGATTGCTGTTATAATATGTTCCTATACTGAATGATTTTATTTACTTATTTGAGACAAAATCTCGCTCTGTCACCCAGCCTAGAGCACAGTGGTGCAATCATGGCTCACTGTAGCCTCAACCTCCAGGGCCCATGCTATTCTCCCACCTCAGGCTCCCGAGCAGCTGGGACCATAGGTGTAAGCTACCATGCCTGGCTAATTTTAAATTTTTTTGTAGAAATGGGACTCTCCCTACATTGCCCAGGCTGGTCTTCAACTCCTGGGCATGAGTGATCTTCTTGTCTCCCAAGGTGATGGCATTACTGGTGTGAGATACCATACCTGGCCATTTCTCAGTTTAAAATATCACTGTGTAACTGATTGTGACCCACTCTAGATATTACTACCCATTCTGGACCTTCCTTAATTTCCTCACCAGGTGAGTGAAACTATATATTGAAGACTGTAAGTGATATTTTTCCAAAATTATTTTTTAAGTAGAATGAATAAGCTTTAATATTCTAACATAGCAGGGCCTGACTCATGGCTTGGTGATAAGAGAAATGCCACCACTAGGCTTCACCAGAAAAGAGAGAAGGAACCAAAGAAGGCACATCAGTGAAACTTCGTGTTCCTCAAGTGAGCTTGACTGTGACTCAAAACTAATGTGAAAGACTGTCTCCACAGAAAGTTCTGACGATAGATAATAAGGAGGAGAAAAAAAAAGCAAAATTGCAGGATGGGGAAATTTCTGGAAAAGGGCATAGATGAGTGGTTTGCTCTAGGTTATAGAGCCCCAAGCTTGGGTCAGAAGCCGTAGCCCAAAGCTCCAGGTGTGCAATTAGGAGCAAGCTCTGGGGGCCGCAGATGAGTCAGCGGAGACCTCCACCTCATGGAGTCATGACTCTTCCGAGCTGGCAAGAACCCTAGAAGCTCTCATAAAGGATTAATTGTGACACTACTAAAAGAAGGACTATCACAATTAACTTTCAATTAATCAGTGCTGATTTTCCAATTAGTGGGTTTCTCCTGCTTCCTGTTCCTCCTCCTCTCCCACCGCCTTCCTTTCGGCTGCATCTCAGACACACCATTAGCACCTCGACTAGAGGGTGGACAGGGCAGGTGAAAGAAGACAGAAATGGTTCAGAAAATCCAAACAATAATAAATTAAAGCACTGGTTAATGACAAGTTCAAAATTAGTATTTGGAATCAGGGATTTAAATTACTAAATTTATGAATGTCATTTGCACCTGTTATTTTGAAACTCCATGATCAGAAATAATTTCCTTTATTGGGGTTATGAGGACCATTTGAAAGGCATATCCTATTTATGGTTCAATCTTATTGAAATATGTGGTTTCTAAGAAATAAGATGACATGCCGTTACCCATGCAAAGGGGTCTGGCTGTGTTATTTCGTCCCTAATACTTGCTTGAGAGGACTTTTGCAGGTATTTCTGGAGGTAAATTTCATCTGTTCCACATTATTTACTGAGTATCTGTTGTGTGCCAAAGACTGTCCCAGATGTTGAATATACAGCAATGATTCAATGAATAAAGAGATAAAAATTTCTCCCCTTGTAGAGTTTATATTATAGTTGAAGGACTCTGAATATAAAGAATAAACATAATTTCAAAAGGCAAATAATACACTATTTAGGAGGATTTAAGTAGCAAGAAAAAAACAGAGCAGAGTATGAGGGACTGGAGTGTGTTGGGGTATTGGCTGCAAATGAATGGGGTGGTCAGAGTAGACCTCACAGAAAATGTGAAATTTAAGAGAGAAAAGCAGAGACCTCAAGGTGGGGACGTGCCTGTTGTATCCGGGGAACATCGAGGAGGCTGGTGTGTCTCAAATGGGGAGAAAAAGGGCAAAAATAATAAAAGGTGAGGCTGGAGAAGACGGAGACAGAGTTTAGGCTGGAGCATCATAGCATTTTCTACGATGAAGAAAATGTTCTTATCTGTTTTATCCAATATGGTAGCCACTGGCTACATGTGGCTAATGTGACTGAGGAGCTGATGTTTCCATCTCATTTAATTTTAATAATTTAAATTTAAATAGCCACACACGTGGCCAGTGGCCACCATATTGGATAATGCAGTTCTGGGCTATGAGGAGGTGAGATGATCTGAGCCACCTTTCTGCAACCTTGCTCTGGCTTTTGTGCTGAGAATGTGGAGGCAGGGACAGCAGCAGGGACTCCAGTGGCTTCCATCCACTCAGTCTGCCACACTGCGTCACACCTGCAGAAAGCCCCCTCAATAGCTGTTTTCGCCTCAAACACATCCAACATGGGATTGAGGGAAACTTATACATTATGCTGATGGAATTAAGTTCCTCTTAAGACATTTGTCAATAAAACCAACATTTCCTGGGAATCATGTAATTTAGAAAGAAGGAAATGGAGGGACTGTGTGCTCGGCCAGAAGTTGGTGTTATGTTAATTTTAACAAAAAATCCAGCAAGCTTGGCTTCTCATGTACTGCTCATGATAAAAAAAAAAAAAAAAAAAGCAAAGCTCAGAGAAATGAAATTCCTTGCCCAGGCCCTTAGTGGCATGGGCAGGATCTGAATCCACACCCTCCTGGCTCAAACCCATGCCCTTTTTTGTAGCATAATGACATCCTTCAAAAAGAAAGTTTATAGTCTGATAAAGTTATTAAGTGGGAATGAACCTTGTTCTGCTGGCAAAGAAGTTGTGTTTTTCTCTCACTCTTTGAGGGCAAAACCAGTCTTTTTCACAGAGGCAAGAGGGTCCCTTCATCATGGAATCTAAAATGAATCCCCTGAGAGGGAACAATTTCCTTCCTCCTTATTGGAAAAATTGGGAGCTTGTTTCTAGAGGCAGGGAAACTAATATTTCTTCTGCCCCTGTTTTGCTACAGGAAATTAAAATGAATAAAAGCTGTGTGATAAAGACATGGTATTTTCCAGAACAGATGTTGTCAAATAGTGATTCTATTGGGATGAAGACAATAAAGCTCATCCAGACTGGCGTGGAAGTTCTTTGCCTGATCAGCTGCTGGGTATAAATGGCCAGGGTGGCTGTCGGATGCATATCCCAGCAAGGTGCCCCGTCAGATGCAAATGTAGTCAACAAGCTCCATTGCCCTGTAGTGTCACTCAGAAACCAAAGGCAGGACTGGCTGGGTCTGCAGGCTCCACCCCAATTGTTTGTAACAGGGCAGATGTCTTCCTAGAGATACAAACTGCTGGCCCCAGTCCACCAGTCTTGGACACTCGCTTGTGAATACACTGATACTTGTAACTCCTAAGTGCTGTCTAAACTCGAGGAGAAAAGCCCTACCACTTCTCCCTTTCCAATCTGAAATCTACTATTTAGCATGAAATAGACTGCACACAGATTAGGACATATAGGCCTCAGAATGAAAAAGCAAACAAAATTCATACTCGCTGGCTAAAAACTTCCTTTGTTCGGTGTCCAGAAGTTTTTTTCCTGGGAGTCCATGAGTTGAAATCAAGGTGAGATTATTAAACTTCAGGTGAGAGCTAAAGAAAAGGAAAAATGGAAAAGAAGAACCAGTTAAGTGCAATTTAGCAAAAGCTTATCGTAATTCAATTTAACTTTGTATCACGTGTCACCCAACTGTTGAATTGGTTTTGGAGCTGCTAATTCTTTGCATGAACCTTCAAATAGAGCCAACCATTTCAAGGAAAAAAGGAAGACGGGGCTGGAGCTGCTAACTGCAGAATCTTCCAAAAAGCTACAAGTTAGAAATGAGACCGGTGTTTTAAATGCGCTTCTCAAAGTAAAACTAAATAAAACAAACCAGGAGGAGGGAGATAAATTAGTATAAAATTTAAGTTTAAATTTTAGACTATTTCTATTAATAATAAACTGCTTGGAAGCATAATAATCACAGCTCAACCCTGATGAGTACTTCCAATCAAGCATTTTACATGGCTCATTACTCCATCTAGTCCTCACAGCAATCCAGTCGGGTCAGTGATATCATTATCCCTTTTTTTTAGGTGGAACTGAGGCAAGTAATTTGCAAAGACGATTGATACAGTTTGGCTCCGTGTTCCCACCCAAATCTGTCTCATCATGTAGCTCCAATAATTCCCACACGTTGTAGGAGGGACCTGGTGGGAGGTAATTCAATCATGGGAGCAGGTATTTCCCATGCTGTTCTCGTGATAGTGAATAAGTCTTATGAGATCTGATGGTTTTAAAAATGGGAGTTTCCCTGTACAAGCTCTCTCTTTGCCAGTTGCCATTCATGTTAAGTCATGACTTGGTTCTTCTTGCTTTCCACCACGATTGTGAGGCCTCCCCAGCCACGTGGAACTGTGAGTCCATTAAACTTCTTTTTTTTTGTAAATTGCCCTGTCTTGAGTATGTCTTTATCAGCAGCATGAGAATGGACTAATACAGTAAACTGGTACCAGTAGAGTGGGGTGCTGCTGAAAAGATACCCAAAAATGTGGAAGCAACTTTGGAACTGGGTAACAGGCAGAGGTTGGAACAGTTTGGAGGGCTCAGAAGAAGATGAGAAAATGTGGGAAAGTTTGGAACTCCCTAGAGACTTGTTTAATGGTTTTGCCCAAAATGCTGATAATGATATGGACAATAAAGTCCAAGCTGAGGTGGTCTCAGATGGAAATGAGGAACTTGTTGGGAACTGGAGCAAAGGTGAATCTTGTTATGTTTTAGCAAAGAGACTGGTGACATTTTGCCCCTGCCCTAGAGATCTGTGGATCTTTGAACCTAAGAGAGATGATTTAGGGTATCTTGCAGAAGAAATTTCTAAGCAGCAAAACATTCAAGAGGTGACCTGTGTGCTGTTAAAGGCATTCAGTTTTATAAGGGAAGCAGAGCATAAAAGTTTGGAAAATTTGCAGCCTGACAATGCAATAGAAAAGAAAATCCCATTTTCTGAGGAGAAATTCAAGTCAGCTGCAGATATCTGCATAAGTAACAAGGAGCTGAATGTTAATCCCCAAGACAATGGAAAAAATGTCTCCAAGGCACATCAGAGGTCTTCATGGCAGCCCCTCCCATCACAGGCCCAGAGGCCTAGGAGGAAAAAGTGGTTTCATGGGCCAGGCCCAGGATCCCCATGCTGGGTGGAGCCTAGGGATTTGGTACCCTGCATCCCAGTTGCTCCAGCCATGGCTGAAAGGGGCTAACATAGAGCTCAGGCCATGGCTTCAGTGGGTACAAGCCTCAAGCCTTGACAGCCTCCATGTGGTGTTGAACCAGTGAGTGCACAGAAGTCAAGAATTGAGGTTTGGGAACCTCCGCCTAGATATCAGAGGATGTGTGGAAGTGCCTGGATGTCCAGGTAGAAGTTTGCTGCAGGGGCAGGGCTCTCATGGAAAATCTTTGCTAGGGTAGTGCAGAAGGGAAATGTGGAGTGACAGCCCCCACACAGAGTCCTACCAGGGTACCACTTAGTAGAGCTGTGAGAAGAGGACCACCATCCTCCAGACTCCAGAATGGTAGATCTACCAACAACTTGCACTGTGCACCTGGAAAAGCCACAGACACTCAATGCCAGCCCATGAAAGCAGCTGGGAGGGAGGCTGTACCCTGCAAAGCCACAGGGGTGGGGCTGCCCAAGACAATGGGAACCCACCTCTTGCATCAGCATAACCTGGATGTGAGACATGAAGTTAAAGGACATCATTTTGGAGCTTTAGGGTTTGACTGCCCCACTGGATTTTAGACTTGCATGGAGCATGTAATCTGTTTGTTTTGGCCAATTTCTCTCATTTGGAAAGGCTGTATTTACTCAACGCCTATACCCCCATTGTATCGATGAGGTAGCTAACTTGCTTTTGATTTTACAGGCTCATAGGCAGTAGGCACTTACCTTGTCTCAGATGAGACTTTAGATTGTGTACTTTTGAGTTAATGCTGTAATGAGTTAAGACTCTGAGGGCCCAGGTATGGTGGCTCATATCTATAATCCCAGCACTTTGGGAGGCCAAGGTGGGTGGATCACCTGAGGTCAGGAATTTGAGACTAGCCTGACCAACATGGTGAAACCCTGTCTCTACTAAAAATACAAAATTAGCCAGACATGGTGGTGCATGCCTGTAATCACAGCTACTTGGGAGGTTGAGGCAGGAGAATCTCTTGAACCTGGGAGGTGGAGGTTGCAGTGAGCCAAGATTGCGCCATTGCACTCCAGCCTGGGCAACAAGAGTGAGACTCTGTCTCAAAAAAAAAAAAAAAAAAAAAAGACTTGGAGACCATGGAGAAGGCATGATAGGTTTCAAAATGTGAAGACATGAGATTTGAGAGGGGCCAGGGTGGAATTATATGGTTTGGCTCTGTGTCTCCACCCAAATCTCATCTTGTAGCTCCCATAATTACCATGTGTTGTGGAAGGGGCATGGTGGGGGGTAACTGAATAATGGGGGCCGATTTTTCCCATGCTGTTTTTGTGATAGTGAATTAGTCTCATGAGATCTGATGGTTTTAAGAATGCGAGTTTTCCTGCACAAGCTCTCTCTTTGCCTGCTGCCATCCATGTAAGTCGTGACTTGCTCCTCCTTGCCTTCCACCATGATTGAGAGGCCTCCCCAGCCACATGGAACTGTCAGTCCATTAAACCTCTTTCTTTTCTAAATGGCCCAGTCTCGGGTATGTCTTTATCAGCAGTGGGAGAATAGACTGATACAACCATATGGCTCGTAAGTTTGGAGGCAGGATTTGAACCCAGGCTGCCTGGCTCCAGCATCCTATCACCTTACCTCTGCCCATACTGTCCTGTAGACCTCAAATTTAGAGGTACCTACAGGTTGTCTAATTCCCATTGGCTGACATTAGCTTCATTACATTCAGATACACACAATTACTCAAATCAGGATACCCAAAAGTGTCATCTAAGAGGAAATTCTAGAGGATTCCTTTTTAAGAGCAAAACTGCTTTATTTTTGCATCAGGCTTTCCAGAGCCCAAGGCACATTCATAAGCATTCACATAGAGATTAAGCTACACAATTTATGTTGGGGGTAGGGGAGAGGTCTGTTTTTCTGATCCACATTTTATATGTAAGAAAATAAAAGTTAGAAATGATAAGTAATTTGTTCAAGATTACAAAGCTCATAAGCAGTGCCAGCTATGAAAGCCAGGCCTGCTGGTCCCAGGCAGCGCCCTGCTCCAGGCACCCACAGCAGTCCCTCTAACCAGTCCTGCAGGTAAAGTGCACCTGAGTAGAGGCCTCTAAAGAACTCACGTGCTCAAGGCTCACTCCATGTTTGCCCATCAAGGATTTAAGATGCTCTTGTTGCAAATCCACCCCTGGTTAAAGTCAGTAAAATGCTATGGGTGAGCTGATCTTTTCACAGGGTTCACGCTGATGAGAATTTTTTTCTAAAATCTCTTCTTAGTACACACCTCCCTTTCAATCAACCAAATGCCAAAAAAGAAGCCTTCACCAAGTCGGAAAGAAACACCTGCCCTCCTTTCCCATGAGAAGACTGGAAATGTTCCAAATGTGGAACTGCTATCAATTTACTGACAATCTGTTAAGTAGCACTAAAAGCAGGAGACTTTTGGTGATGGCACAGGCCAGCAATGCAATAAACTCAACTGAACTTGACATTTAAAAATAGCTCAATATTATGAGAGGTTTTGCTCTAAAGTCTCTAAGGATGAGTGTCATTTAAGAATGAATATTCTTACATGATAAGAAGAAAACTAAGTGCATGTTATCCTCTAATAAAAAGAATAAAAAATTAAATATCTTCAAATAACATAAAGGTCACAATTAACCCAGCTACTTACGGCTGACAGTCTGCAAGTGCACACTGATTACTTGCTCTGATTTGTTACCATTTAGTGGAAAATGCTAATGCTAATAATAATAATAAGTGTTTATACACACACAGTTAAAATTTATCCCAGCTTTGGGTGCTATGTGATAGAAATGTGGTTTATGTTATAGCAATAATAGTTATATATATGGGCCCTTTTTACATCTCTATGTAAATAGAAGGTTGAATAATTACCCAGCTATAACTTTTACCACAAAGACAATCCCTTTGGTTTTGAATCACTTGAATTATCAAACAAAATGGATCAAATATTTTATAAATTACCCAACTACCACATTGCATTATCCTAATTATGCTGTTGTACAATTTAAAATTTCCCCCAAAAAACAAAGTCGTTTTTTAAAAACCTCATCTATAATGATATAGTACAAAAGATTTTTTTGGGGAAAAGGGCATTTTCTAAATTTTAATACATTAAAAAAACAGGTTTCCACTCTTTTTCTTTAGCCCCAGTTGAATTCTTTTTGCATTCTTCATTGTTGCTGTTCTGGACCTTTCTCCAATCTTAAAGTTCTCTACTGTAACCCCTCTTGTTATTCTTACCACCCTCCTTCCTCAGCCTCAAGTGAGCACATCTCCTCTGTCATAACGAACACGGGGACTGGTCACCAGGCATTTTTCTGTTTCCTTCTTACTGTGTCTAGAGTGTTCTTCCATTCTCCTGAGTCAGAAGAGACGTGTCTCCCCACTAACCCTGTCTCCTCTTCAAGTTCCTCTCCTATCTCTCTCAATCCCTCTGAGAGCAAATTTCTCTTACAATGTAGTTAAGACACCTGGACATCACCAGTCCGGATAGAACGGATCCATGGAGTCAGCTGGGCCCATGACCTGCTTCTCTGCTTCTCCACGTGTGGTTTCCATTTTCAGGGTCACCTCAGGTCCAAGGTGGCTCCTGGAGCTCCAGCCATCACAGCCACATTACAGGCAGAGGAAGGAGAAATGGGCAGAAAGGGCTGCCAATGAAGGAGCCTTCCTGAAAGTCCCACATTCCTGCTTACCTAGCCAGAACTCGGTGGCATGGCCAGGGAGCAGCAAGGGAGTCTGGAGACTGTAGTTTTTCAAAGAAAACACAATCATGTTTCAAAGAACCACAGTTCCCAGGGTTTTGTCACCAAGTGCCGAATGAATACTGGGAGGCAACTAGAAGTCTCTACTTCCATTGACTCATGGAGGAAGGATGAGGTGGGGATATGAGAAGATCTTTATTAATCAGGACCCAGGCAAAAAAAACAGATGGCGGACTCCACAAGGCCTTACTGAATGAAGGTGGTGATATATGCAAGGTTACAGGGACAGGGTCTAGCAGCAGCGGTGCCATCACTGCTCCTGGGCCTGAAGGAGCAGGGATGGAGGAAACAGTGAGAGCTGGGGCCATGGAAGAGGTTTCCCCCAGGAGCTGTCAGACAGAACCTCCTGTGTGGGACAAACTGTCTTGAGGCTCTCTTTCATGACTCTTTTTTTTTTTTTTTAACCAGCTCCTCCTCCTGCGTCCATTTGTCCCTAGCCAAGCTTCCCAAGCTTCATGCCTATTTCCCTGGGTGATGTTATCCACCACCATGACTTCATCTTACACATTTACTACAATGTACTATACTATAGTGATTTTTCTGAGCTCGAAATCTAATTTGTAAATGCCTAACAGCTGTAACTGGCATGCTCCAGGGGGTCTCAAATTCAATATGTGCCCAAGCAAAGCTCTTGATGGCCTCATCCTACTTCCCCTCTATCTCCATCAAAGCTATGGCCAACTAACCACCTCTTGAGCTAGAAATTTGAAAGTCAGTCTCAGGCTCCTTCCCACTGTCCACACTGGCCACTATGGCCAATCACTTTGACCTTGCCCACATCTCTTGAATGCCCTCCCTTCTACCCCTCCTATAACACACTGCCTTAGTTCACCATCTTGTCTGGAGGGTTTGTCTCCCTGGCATGAGTCTCTCTCTTCTGCCCATCGTCCACACAGCTACTGGAAACCTCCTTTTAAATAAAATCTCAACAGTTTCTGGTTTTAAAATCCCTGCCTTTGTTCAACAATGAAGGTAGCTACAGAGCACACTCATTAAGATCCTAGTCTCAGAAGTCAGACTGCCTCAGTGCGACTTCCAGCTCGAGCACTTCTAGCTTTTTGATCTTTACAAGTTATTTGACCTCTCTGTGGCTCTAGACCTCTTCACAGAACCCCTAAGAAGAACCTAGTGCTTCTTAGGGGTTCTGTGAAGATGAAATGAATTATTGTCTGTAAAATGCTTAAAATATGGCCTGCTGCGTACTACATTTTCTTTTTTATTTTTGAGATGAAATCTCACTCTGTCACCCAGGCTGGAGTGCAGTGGCACGATCTTGGCTCACTGCAACCTCCATCTCCTGGGTTCAAGTCATTCTCTTGCCTCAGCCTCCTGAGTAGCTAGGACTACAGGTGCACGCTACCATACCCAGTTAATTTGTGTATTTTTAGTAGAAATGGGGTTTCACCATGTTGACTAGGCTGGTTTCAAACTCCTGACCTTGTGATCCGCCCGCCTCGGCCTCCCATAGTGCTGGGATTCCAGGTGCGAGCCACCGCGCCCAGCCGTACATTTTCAATAAATGGTAAGTATTTTTATTACCAAACTGTTCAGTCCAAATTCCCTAGCATGGCATAAAGGTCTTTACGGCTGGGGCCTAACCAAACTTCCCAACCTTCTTTGTAACATCAGCCTCCTTGCTAATCAGGGAAGGTTCCTTGCCCTTTCATGACTTTATATGAAAATATCACCATCATTTTCATTTTTTCTCCAACCTCCTATTTTTGCTCTGATGATTCTCTCTATAATCCGATTTGACAATATCTAAATATTTAATTTCTTAAACCTGTTAACTATGTAAGAGTATCAGTCTAAAATCATGAAGTTTATAATACATAATTATAATAGACTGATTTTTAATTTGATCACCTATGAATATTCAAAAAGTTCCTTCAAATAGAACAGTGGATCACGGAGTACAGCTTGGGTTTGGGCATGCATTCTATGAAATGGCAGGAACAGCAGAACCACAGATCTGAGCATGATGCTCAGAGCTAATGTGGTTGGCTTAATGTATATAAACAATATCTAACATCACTGTGAGCCCTCAGCTCCAGAATGAAAGGTCACCATGTCATGAAAAAAAAAAGTTCCAAGTTAAGTGCTCAAGCCAATGAAACATTAAACAAGGGCACCTGCATTTTCGCAGCAAATAATTCCAGTGGGGATTTCACGTTGCTGTGGATACAAAGGGAGGAACAGCTCAAAGATACTTGTAAAGCGGGGAGGGATTAGAGTATCCAGGGAAATAAGTAAAAGGTATTAGGTTTCATTCCATGCTTCAGGAGAACAGCTACAAAATTAGGTCTAAACATCCTTAACCTTCAAATAAAGAGGGTCGCATTGCCAATTTATTGTGAACATGATAAAAGCATAAAACTCTTCATGTTGCTTGCCCATCTGGGCAGTGGATACATGTCAGCCTGCGAGGCGATCACTAGTTATTTTCTAGCTGATTGTGTGTGTGTGTGTCTGCAGGGTGCAGGCATAGCAAAGGCAACCAAAGCCAGTGATTTAATTAACTGCTTTAATTAATGCTGTTATTTGAACAAATAGATAATGTAGAGAAATAATTACCCCACATTGATCTAAATGTTTCAATTTAATTTACTAAAACTTCTGCTTTCTGAAAGGTTCAAAACAGTGACAGAATATTTGCCAAATGAAAACAAATCCTAGCTCACGATAGATATTTAACATATCTACATATTCTACTAGTTCAAAAATAACTCAGATTTAATTCAGTCTTAACAACAGCACATAATGTCATAAAATACTATAGATGGAGTTTAAAAGTTGGGAGCTATGTGAACTTCCAATATTAAAGGAAAAGTACAGGCAAAACAAATCCAAACAAAATATTTATTGAAGTACACAGCAGATTAAGAGAATCCACCAGTTTCTCCCTAAAAAAGAATTTAACTTTCTTCAGCAATATTTTTTTCTATTTAAATCATAAGAGACTTTTGGACAAAGCCCTGAGCCACTAATTTAATTTTTTACTTTTACAAAACATTTTATTTTGGAGGATTTTAAATACACGTGAGGTGAAACAAGCTTAGCAATCGCTAACGTTGCGCTGCTTTTGAAATACCAACGCTGTCTGTTGTGGCTGGAGTAAACATCACACATCGTATTATTTCATCATAAATTCTCTAACATGCAAGAACCTAACAATAAAATGAATTTCAGGAAATGGGGAAGTGTAGGAAACTGTTTCGTATTCAGAGAGATTACAGGGGCACATTAAGGAAATGCAGTATTTGGACCCGGTTTGCATCCTTATCCAAACCAACCAACTAACTGTAAAAGAAAAACTTTAAGACCACTGATAAAACGGAACATGGACTGGTATTAGACGATACTAAGGAGTTATAGGGTGTTTGGTTGAGTATGTTGATGGTACTCAATCCATTTTTGTTGTTAGTAAAAATTAAAAGGCAGCTGCATCCATGGCTACAAAGCTGTTGGCCATGACACACTCTGACCTCCAGGGGGAGACCAAAGAGTGAGATCCACAGAGGAGGCGTGGAATGGAGCATTCTGAGCGCATCTACAAGGGAGTGGGCAGTTCGTGGGGTGAGGCAGAGGTTAAAAGCTCTCTCCCTGACCCTACTTCTCTATTTTCTTGGGTGCCATCTTGCCCAGCTCCACCTTGAGTGGTGGGTCAGAGCACCCTGGTCCTGGAGCTCCTGTAGGAATCAGTATGGGACCTGGAGAAATGGGGCAAAGAGCAAGCCTCATAAGGTACCCTGAGTCTGGGTGTGACTCAACACTGGACCCAACTCTAAGGTAGAAGTGTCTGCCCGGAGGGCCCTGGGTGCTCTCTGGAGTCCTCAGGGACCTGGCAGGGGAGGGGTGTGGTGGCCAGGATAAGGAGGTAGGTAGAAGTTCAGGTTCTCAGATAAAAAGCTTATGTATCACAAAAGAAACACATATATCCTTACTGAAAAAAATGAAAATGCATGCCATTCTTGAAATGTCAATTGAAAAAATAAGAATGAAATTTGGGAGTTCCGGCAAATCAGATTAAAATGAAATTGATCTTTTCTTTAGAATTTAGGGGAAATGATTAATGATGTTTTTATCTATGTCTATGAAGTAAAAACATTATACATTTATACTTTAAGCATACGTTTATATATACTGAGCACATACCAGATGTAAGTACCTAGATGGCAGCTATCAAAGACAAGCCAGAAAGCCCTTGCACACAAGAGATGGGAAAACACCAGACAAATCAATTTGTTCCTTAAGAACGGAATCATGGGCTGAGCGTGGTGGCTCACACCTGCAATCCCAGCACTTTGGGAGGCCGAAGTGGGCAGATCAGGAGATCAAGATCATCCCGGCCAACATGGTAAAACCCCGTCTCTACTAAAATACAAAAAATTAGCTGGGCGTGGTGGTGCGTACCTGTAGTCCCAGCTACTTGGGAGGCTGAGGCAGGGGAATCGCTTGTACCAGGGAGGTGGAGGTTGCAGTGAGCCAACATCGTACCACTGCACTCCAGCCTGGCGACAGAGCAAGACTCTGTCCCCTCAAAATAAAAAAAAAAAAAAGAAAAGAAAAGAAAAGAAAAGAAAAGAAAAGAATGGAATAATGGAGCATCATGGGAATTCAAAATCGAGTGAGATCACTTCTGATGGGGGAGGATGAAGAAGAAAAGCTTTATGTTTTGGGCAAATACTGGCTATTAGCAAGGGTTTATTAACACCACACAGGCAGGTTTCCTCATGCTTGGCAGATACTTCTTCTTGGGCCTTCCTTCTTAATGGTGATAGTTTAAGCATGAGACTTCGTGAAATGGCTTTTGCTAGGTCCAATTCAGCATGTTAATACTATGAACCTGGGGTCATGACTTCAGCTATATAATGTTAATAATAACTTAAAAATAAGGCCTGGTAAGCCCCAAAGTAATGATGTGACTTAGAAGTTATATGATTTGCTAAGAATAAGAAAATATGGTTTGGAAAACAAGCCCATAAAAACAAGTTAGTTACAATGAGCAATTATGGGGGGAAATAGGTTTCCTTATAAAACAGACTGCCAATTTTGAGCACATGTCTGCATAAATGGCTCCTAAACCTACCTGCATGTCGGAATTACCTGGAGAGTCTATTAAAAATACTGTACATATTCCTGAAACCCATCCCAGGCCTACTGATTTTTTTTTTTTTTTTTTTTTTTTGAGACAGAGTCTCGCTCTGTCACCAGGCTGGAATGCAGTGGCATGATCTCGGCTCACTGCAACCTCTGACTCCCTGGTTCAAGTGATTCTCCTGCCTCAGCCTCCCAAGTAGGTGGGATTATAGGCATGTGCCACTACACTCAGCTAATTTTTGTATTTTTCGTAGAATCGGGGTTTCCCTGTGTTGGCTAGAATGATCTTGATCTCCTGATCTCATGATCCGCCCACCTCGGCCTCCCAAAGTGCTGGGATTGCAGGTGTGAGCCACCGAGCTTGGCCCATGATTCCATTCTTAAGGAACAAATTGATTTGTGTCTGGTATTTCCCCATCTCCATGGGAATGGTCTCCATCTCCTGACCACGTGATCCACTCACCTCGGCCTCCCAAAGTGCTGGGATTACAGGCATGAGCCACCCACGCCTGGCCAGGCCTACTGAATTGTAACCCCAGGAACAGGGTCCCAGGAAGCTGTATTTATACAACCTTCCCCATCCCTATCCAAGTGGCTGTGATGTGCAGAATTGTAGAGCCTGGAACTTTTACAATCTGTTACTTACAGAAACAGTTACTTAATATTAACCCTAGAATCTCAAAAAGTGATTCACAACATTTTCTTCCACCACAAGTTCTTAAAATAGAAAGGAGAATTCAAACCATATTTTTCAAGCCCCAGTGTCTTACTATACAGGTAGTGCTGGATTATCTGTTTGAAAGGCATTATCTTCCGAGAACTACACTTAGAAAACCTGGTCTCCAAAAGCCATCTGCTCCATAGATGGCTTTGCCTGCTTTGGGTCTCACACAGAGCCTTACGGTCCTCCCACTCCCCAGCAAGGAGGACCACCTGTCACCTCCAATGGAGAGCCCCCATGCCTGTGTTTTCAGGTGGAGCTCTTTCCAGGCTTGCTTTCTAAATTTCCACCCAACATCAAATGCTGTAAGTGCGGGGGTGTGTGCGAGGGGAGTGCTTCTGATATGTCCTTATTCCCTCAATGCACTTGTACATCATTTTATCTTGAGAAATAGAAATACTGGGCTGGGTGAGGTGGCTCACGCCTGTAATCCCAGCACTTTGGGAGGCGGAGGTGGGCAGATCACGAGGTCAAGAGATCAGGACCATCCTGGCCAACATGGTAAAACCCCATCAGTACTAAAAAAATACAAAAATTAGTTGGGTGTAGTGGAGCGTGCCTGTAGTCCAGGTCCTCGGGAGGCTGAGGCAGGAGAATTGCTTGAACCCGGGAGGCAGAGGTTGCAGTGAGCCAAGATTGCGCGACTGTACTCCAGCCTGGTGACAGAGTGAGACTCCATCTCAAAAAAAACAAAAAAGAAAAGAAAAAAAAGAAATGCTGAGTGTATGATAAAATATATTGTTTGCTAAGAACAGCCACAAGGAAAACCTAGCTGCTCCCCCGCCTGCATTGGAAAACTACTTGGGGCATTCTAAAGTAGCAAAACAGTACATATATATCATACACAGGTTAAAACAATTCTTTAGGCACGGGATATGTGCACCTGCCCCCGTGGCTCCCTCGTGGAGAATACTTTCTGGTTTGTCCTTGATCAGTGGTAAGCAGGCACCAGCTGCCTACCTAGTTGATCTTGGTTCTATGAGAAAACACAGAACACCTGTTTGTTGATAATTATCACCTGTTCAGAGAGAATAAGTACGTGGGTCAGCGTCTCCTCGACGCCATCAGCCTGGAATGCTGTCAGCCCCTGAGGCTGTCAGCTTGGAAGGCTGTTGGCCGCCCCCCCACAATAGTCCCACTTTGCTGTTCTAACTGGGTATCTGCTTTTTAATGCCTTCAGCACCGCCTGGGTGGGGTCTCTACGGCTGAGCTGATCAGTAATTTTATGTGTGCCAGGATAAAAGAATTCAAATGCGTGGGTGTTATGGCCCTAATCCTCCCTCTGCAGGGAGGAAAGAAAGTGCCTGGTGGGTGCAGAGCTGAGGAAGTGGGAGAGGGTGTGCAGCTGAGGGTGTACGATGCCCTTTGCTTTTTTGGGAGTGAGGCTGCCCATGAGAAAAGTGGGAACAGGAGGACAGAGGAGGAAGGGCAAAGGCCACATCGGCCTAGTGGCATTGACCAAGTGAGTCCCTGCAGGTCTCGTGAAGATACACATTGCTGGGTCCAGTTCCCAGAGTTTCTGATGCAAGAAGTCTGGGGAGGGCCTAAGAATCTGCATTTCTAATGGTTCCCACGTGATGTCCATGCTGGCGGGCCAGGGATGGCACTTTGAGAGCCTCTATTCAAGGAGGAGAAAACTGAGAGGGTCCTGAGAGTTTGGGAGGCTCAAGAAAGGAGGGAGGAATTTAATGTAAGTTTCTATGAAGGAAGTGTATGATCCCATTAAATATCTGAGAGACATGAGTCTCTTAGGAGGATGTTTGCAGACTCCAGGGAACGTCTCACCAGGAGTCAGATGCAGCTGCGAGTGGGAAATGCCTCTGGCCCCCGCAGTCCTCAGGGAAGAGGGCATCCTCCACGCAGAGGAGACTCCAGCTACCCAGTCACTTCCCGCCTTTGACAGTCAGTGCAGGCTCCCATAGGGGTCTAGCTATGCAAATTTAATTAGTGGGGAGGTGTCCGTGTAACAACTATCAGCACTAGGCCTTTGGACAGCTGCTTGACATTTGCTACCCCATTCAATGCTCAGGCTGGTGTATGAGGAGGGATTCTGGGTGCTTTTTCTGTAGAACAGGTGAGGAGACTGAGGTTCTGGATATTGGATAATTCTCCTGGGCCCTCTCCACTCCAACCCAGCTTCTGGCTTCCTTTACCTGCCACCTTCCCTGGAGGGCTGGGAAAGGAGAGCCTTGGCCCTACCCCAGGGTTTCAGATCAGTTCCTGGAGGGTGGGGCCCGAGTATCCCCACCTCCTGCAGCTTCCCAGGTAATGCTGACGGTGCTGGGCCACAGAACACATTTTGAAAACTACTGATTCTAAACTTATCTTCATCCCAAAGTAGAAATAAAGTATTTGCCAAGACAAGGTCCTTAATTGCCATCTCTTTTCCAGCAAAACTTTCTGGTCGTACACCTGTGTCCTCTTTAAAACTGCAAGAATGCCACAAAATCCTCTCCACACAGCCTTCTCACCTAACCCTTGTTTTCCTCTGTTGTTGTATATGCCCAAGTTTCAGTAAAAGGCAACTTCAAGAATATTAACAAGAGCAGAACAAACTAAGGGACCATAAGTGCACTCACCCTGGCCTACCTGCCCACCTCCAAAGGGTCTCCTACCTGCCTCTCTCTGCCCATGGCCATTCTCTGACCTCATTTGTCCACAGTGGGGACCCACTGACAAGTATGTCTTTTGGCTTTGTGGCTTTTCTCACTTCCCTGTCACACGGCCCTGCCCTCGGGCAGTTCCCTAGGATCACCCCCAAATCAACTACTTGCATCCAAATGCTTTGTTTTCAGCTTGGTTTGAAAGAATGCAAACCACGACAGGTACCAATGTCATCATTTGAAAATTGCCCAATAACAGATGATGAAGACTGAGGAGGTGGGTATAACTCAGATCCAGGTACATGGTTTGTGCTTTGTGTGATCATGAAGAATGTATTTCCTACTTACCCTTAACACCAAAGAATCGCAAAGCAGCCATAAAAAAGGACAATAAGCTGAGCTTCCCCCATTGAAAAGGCCTAATGTTGCTCAAAGTGGATTCTTTGCTTTTATTCTGAGAGTCTCTAATGTGGGTGTGAGGAGGTAACTTATACTGAAACAAGCAGGGGCTGATAATTTCAGTAAATAAAGATGCTTTTATTTAACATTAATACATTTAAATATCGGAGTCAAATAGAAAACCCCATTGTGATTAGTGACAGCAGGGTGAGTTCTGGGTCATTATTCTCTGATGGCAGAATGTCAAGTCTTGCTGCCTGGGAAGACTGAGATGCTGAGCCTGACACATAAAGCTCTTTCCACCATCCCCTCTGCTCTGGCCACCAGACCAGCCTCTGCACCAGACCTGATGTCCAGCATGCCCTGAGGCTGTCCATCTCCCTTGTGCCTTTATGTCCGTGCTGCCTGCTGCCCGGGCACATTGGAGGGTGGCCCTCACATGCCCCGGCCCTCGCTCCCATGCCATTTTTGCACAGGTCAATGAAAAGGGCAATTGCGAGGAGCACACGTGCAGAGACCAACAGGACGGGCTTCACAGTCACAAACCTGTCCGTTGCGGTTGAGCTCTGAGATCAGCAAAGAAGCACTGACTATTTAATTAGTCACCTAATTAGTGACAGGCCACACTGAAGGTTTCAGATGTCCTCAGACAAATGTAAAGATAAAAAGCCTAATTAAGCCGCCAGTGCTAGGCTGGCTGCTGCCAGAGCCCACAGCTGTGCCGGATATTGTGCGGAACTGCATGGCCCGATAACAGGAGTTGTGGTCCTTGCCACAATTGCAGCTTTAAAAACATGCCCTGCTTGCTCCAAGCTATTCTTAGTCACCTCGACACATTCAACCAGATGAGGGATCAATGTCTAGGCTGAAAGTCTGAGGCTGCATCTTTTGCTAAGGATGATTTGCTCAGTCTTTGAGAAAACGCTTCTCAGTGGCGGAAGTGAAAGACAAGGGGAACCTGAGCTTTCCAGTGCCCACCAGTGCTTCCAGTGAATCAGGGTTGTTCTCCAGTCACACGGAGGGTCGCCGGGACACCACCCGGGCTGCTTTCAGACACAATCATCCATTACTCCTGTGAGCATTTTTCTAGTGCCATTACAGGCTCTTCAAAAGACTCTTTACATCGGGATTAAATTAGGAGTTAAAAATAATGGATTAAAAGGAACTTCTCCATAATTAAGAGTAAACATTACAAAACGCTGAAGCATAGAGACTCACTTGCTGAAAGAGAAGAGGAGAACAACTGCCTCAGCTCTGTGAATGCATGCCCAGGAGACAGTGAGGATGCTGTTCTTCACAATTCTGGGAAGAAACCTGTTTGGGACACTGTCTGGGGCAGGGCCTGAGAGTCTGCATGTCTAACGAGCTCACAAGTGATGTTAATGCTGCTGGTCCACGCCACACCAGGAGTGAAAGGATGCAGAAACAGAAGAGAGGTGCATACATCTGATGCCTGCTCCTCTCTCTCTCTTTTTTGGCTATAGCGTTTCTATAATTTAAAACAATGATTTTGGAGTATCTTTGTGGAAATCTGAAATAGTGAAAGTACTGCATTTGGGGAGTTCAGTGGGGCTAGCCTTGGTGGGAGTTCACTTTAGATCTCACCTTGATAGGGTCTGTGGAGTTTCTACCGTGGTGGCGCCTTCGGGCTGGCAGGACCTGGGGCCCCTGCTGGGACTCTCCTTCAGCACAGATGAGGACAGTACCTCCCTCAGGGCCACAGCACTGATTGGCAGCAGAGATGGGCTAACGGCTGAGGCTGAGTTATTTCTGTTTTCTCCAGTGGTTGGAGGTTTTAAAGAGTCTTACTAATGGAAGTAGCAAGAAGGAAAATGCACATGTGATACCCGTAGTGCCTGAGCCAAGAACTTTCAGTCCCAAAGAAGAAGGCAGCCAAATGAACACAATCCACCAATCACAACAGTCACTTAAAAATAATCCAAGTCTATCACTAAATGTCTTGGGCATTATGGAAGAACACGCATAATCTCACAGTGAATGTCTTAAGATCTGCCCTTTCCCCTCCCATTCATGGCCCCCTACCCCATAGTACAAGACAGCGTTTTCTTCCTCTGTGCCCCGCAATGCAAGAGAACCACCCCATGGCCCTGGCCTTGCCCTGCCCAGCTCCTGATCCTTGCCACAAATGTACATGTCCTTGTGCTGGCCGGGCAGGTAACAGGAAAGAAGGCCAGGTCCTTTCCTCCTAGGCTCCCTCAGAGGCCAAGTGCACAAGATGAAGGGGAGGGAACCAATGAGCTGAGGCCACTCCACCCTGAATGACTCTATGCCCCTGCCCATCTCCACCCCTGGAGGCCTCCGCACGGCTGAGGGAGACTGTAGAAGCCTCTGAGAGTGGGTCATTGGCTCCTCGGTTCTGCTGGAGGATCACCAGGGCCAAGAGCAGGAGGGCAGGGAGGAGAGCAGGGGAAGTAAAAGACTGGGATGCTGGGGTGTGTCCCCAGGAAAACACCTGCCACACAGATCTTGGGCGCTGGAGGGCCCAGGAGGCTCCCCTTACAAAGGACAAGACGCAGGAGTCAGGACTGACACCCACAGACAAGAAGATGTATCTGTGCAGATTAACTGCACACTGCTAGCGGATAAAATATCATACTTAAAAAACAGTCAAAACACCACCCACAGGATTCTCTTGTCACATGGAGCTTACATCCCAGGGGAGCTCACATCCTGATAGTAGTGAGTTTGGGCAAAGCACTTCAGCTCTCCCCGTAGCACCTCAGCACTTGCAGAAGAAAGAATAGGAATTTGTGCAAACTGATTTTTGTGTCCTTTGAAGAGGAGACCACATGTCTTTTATAATTTCTTACATGGAAATAATACAAGAACAAAGTCGTGTTTGTTTTGTCACCAGATGACAGAATTACCAGATTTTCTGGGAACAGAGGTTACTGTCCTGGGCCTTGAGTAGATTTTTCCAGGGATGGTGATGTCCCCGCTAAGTCTGACAATGCAGCTCAGGACTGCAATGAGGCCGCCAGGTACACTGGCTTACACCTGTAATCCTAGAACTTTGGGAGACCAAGGCAGATGGCTCACTTGAAGCCAGGAGTTTGAGACCCGCCTGGCCAACATGGTGAAACCCAGTCTCTACTCAAAATACAAAACTTAGCAGGGGTGGTGGCTTGCACCTGTACTCCCAGCTACTTGGGAGGCTGAGGCAGGAGAATTGCTTGAAACCTGGGGGGAGGCGGAAGTTGTAGTGAGCTGAGACTGCTTTGCTACACTGCAGCCTGGGCAACAGAACGAGACTCTGTCTCAAAACAAAACGAAAGACTACAAAGAGGCTGATTTTCCTAAATTTTGCTTCCAAAATGTAGATTCTATCCTCATTGGTGGTCAGTGTGGGGTGAAAACTGTATTTCTTCAATTTCATTTCAGCTCAAATCATTTATAAAATTAGGTTCAAATGGCAGTTAAACTGGGAAAGTAAAATATGCAGTAGGTTACTATGGTGATCGCTGACTTAAAATAATTAGAGAAAATAACGAGAAAACTATTTCCTCTCTTAAGGATTAGAGATCTGTAAACTGATACCAGTCTATTTTTAGTGCACATAATCTGTGTAATGATGATAGAGAATTATGAGTATTTTAGAATGCTTTAAAAGGCTCTGTTTGATTGCGAAATTTAATCAACCCAATACCTACATCAAAATTTATACTTTTCTTTATTAAATTTAAGTTGACTCCACAAAAGGAAAATTACCTGTATACATCTCAATTTAATCACTTAAATAAAACCTTATGACTAATCATATAGCTAAATTAAGATTTAAGACCTGTTTATGATAACTTCCTAACTGCTGTAATTTCACAGCTCCACCCTGATAATTCATCATTCAAAAATGGTTGCATAAAACTTGCTATTCCAAAGTTTTCGAGGAAGAGACCCATCAGAACAAGCAAATCACTCAGACTACAGCGTGGCACACCCTGGGAATGGAATATTCCTAGGTGCTTCTCATCATTTCATGCTTGCAGTGAAATATTGCTGCAGACCGACCACATTATTTAAAGCACATGAACTCTGTTACTAACTTCACTAATGATACATAATTTATTTCTAGTTACCTAAGGGTATATTCTGGAGAACTGAACAAACTGGCTAGAAAGTGAAAACATTAATTCTTTTTTTATCTGGCTAATGGGATGTCAAATGAGCAAAATAACCACTTGGGATTAGCTCGGCTCCATGTTAACCAGGCACATACACCTTTTGAGGGTCGTTTCCTCCATTTCTTTCCTTACCCAGCCCCTCACAAGGCCCTACTTGTCTTGAGCTAAGAACTCTGCTGGCTTCTAGAAGAGTGATGGTGGGCTGCATTTTCCCATCTCCTGCTTACCTCTCAGCGCCTGTAGTTTTGAATGCTAGCTCACGTTTTTCATGCGATCCTAAGCAAAAGATATGGAAAAACTGGATTCTTAATTCAAGGTTCTGTGGTTCCCAAAGTCAGGGTTTTAAAACATCTATGAGACTTTAAAAAACATAAATGAAGACAGCGAGCTTGAGAGAAGCTAGGCAATACGCTAGGGGCTCCCTGTTAGGTGCTGACGATGCCAGGCCACTATCCCAAGTTCTCAGACCGTAACCCAGGGTGTTTTCTATTAAAGAGGCGCTCAAGTCAATGAGCAGATGAAGAGAAAGACCGAGGATGCTGGAAATCTCTCAGCACCACCCATCAGGAAAATGGGGTCTGAAAGGAAACCTTGTTTAGTGCTTTGAGGGGGTGAGAAAACAGCCTCAGAAGAGATGCACAGGCCTCTATATTCCCTGGAGGGTTTTACCTGCTCCCTGGGACCCAAAATTCAAGAGCTGGAAGAAAGGTCCGGACCTGCGTGCCATTTCCGAAAGCGTGTTAGTAATGTATGAAGCCAAAACTCATTCCCAAACCTGTCTGATTATGTGGAGTATCTATTAACATAAAGATTCCTAGACCCTTCCCCAGGAGTCCAGGTTCTGCAAGTCAGGTGCAGAATCTGGGAATCTACATATTTAACAAATGCTGCATGTGGTTCTTATGATCTGGCCAGTAAAGGAAACATTCCTTTAGAAAAGGGGTCAGTAGGCTGTTTCTGGGAAGAGTGAGACAGTATATATTTTAGGCACTGAAGGCCACATGACCTCTGTTGCAGCTACTCAGCAGAGGAGTCTGCCATCTAATCTGCCATTGTAGCACAAAAATGGCCACAGACAACACATAAATGAGTGTGGCGGTGTTCCAATAAAGCTTTAGTTGCAAAAGCATTTAGCAAGCCAAACCTAGCCTCAGGGCTATAGTTTGCTAACCGCTGATCTAGAATATTCTTCCACTGATTCATTCATTCATTCAGGGTGTGTGGAATAGCAAACAATCTCAGGTCTGTTCTCTGAGGGGGTTCTCTTCAGATGTAGGGAGATCATTTTTATTTAAAAGCCAATCAATCAGTATAGTAAAACAACTCACCAAAATACCAACGTCTCTAGGAAAGAAATTCCAACACTGGATGCACCAACCACAACAATCCTGGCATTGACGGTTATTTTAGGTTCCAATGTTAGTTTTCTGTTTGTATGGTTTAAGGCATAACTCATCTGGAAAAAAATTACAAAGAAGGAGTCAAAGAAAACGTGGCAGTGTCCATACCCCCAAATTTGCAATTATGTAGAATTATTTAACCAGGATATTACCACCAAAACAAACCTAACAGTGCTATGTGCAACCACAGTAAAATGCATGGGAAGATATTTTTAAGAAATTAATGGAAGAACATAGGAATATGCCTGACATCTCAGCTGGGTCACATCAAAATGCCTGGTTTTCAAGATTTTGTCTTAATGCTGACAGATGTTTCATATAAAGCTGAGACCCTTAATGATTAGAGACAACCAGGTAAATAATATTACAAGGCGACAGGCAGGCTACTCCCTGAGAATCTGTAGTTCTATGAAAGGTTCCAAGTCTTTCCTTCTGTCCACGGTTTCCCTGAAACCTTGAGGGACAAATTATATTAGCTGGGTACTTGAAGACAAGTTTTAGCTCACATTCAATTCTGTGTCCCTCATGTTAAATAACACAGTGTCTTGTGGACAGTAGATGGTCAATAATATTTGCAAAATGCCAAACATTTGTTCAATGGCAAGCATGTGTTAAATGATTAGGCTTGTTCAATCTTTCAGATACTTCAGAGTCAGGGAGACCTCTTAGAAGCACAGAATGTAACTGGTGATTACATTAATGTTCATGTTTATAAAAATTACATGAATTAGTCATTTATTTGATTAACTTCCCTACAGAAGCCACAGGGGGTACATTAAATGTGCACAGGAAAGTTTTACAAAGAAGTGATAGAGTATTCTTGGAAGAACATTGGGATATGTGTCAAAAATCTTGGTTCTATTTTTAATCCATTGATTCAACACACATTTTTATTTGTGGCTTACTATGTGTCTGGACAATAACAAGAACTACAGCTGACTTCTCATTGGAAACAATGGAGACCAGAAGTCAGTGGAAAGACATTCTTATCATCTCATTCCACATCATTAATTACATCAGCATTAACTCATCCTCTACGTCAGCAGTCTTCACACGCTTATAGGTCGAACTGCTTTGCAGTTTCTTAAAATCCTGAGATACCAGGAGTTGGGAGTCTGACAAGAGTAATGATAGAGTCTTATTTGGGTTCCCACCCACTTTCCAGTACTGTAGGGGCATGGGTGTGGCCATATGCTTTGCCATTTACAAGGTAACATTGAAGATCTAGAGGATAAATCCCATCTCTCTATTTCTAGATAGTCTAGCAACATGGAGGAAGAAAAATGGCTTAAACCAAACAACATACTGATAGAAATTTAAAACAAAAGTGAGGGATTTCAGACTCTCCATGGTTAGCTTTGTTTGTACCTCTCGACATCTATTCCACCCTACAACTCCCACCTTTAATTAGGCACAACAGAGATTTTGGAAGAGAATGGACTTACTTCCGTCTTCAAGAGGGACTCTAATTCACATAAACCAAGTCGCATACTCACACTCTCTTTCCTCAGTGATTGGGTCAGGACCTGAGTTGAGCTAATCAGAGTGAAGCCCAGGACTTTTGCATGATAGTTAAAGAAGAGAAGCTTTATTGCTTTCTGGATAGCATGTGGTGTAAATGTGAAGCCTGAAATGGCTATGGTCGTCATGCCAAGAGGGAAACCATCCTGGGTTGAAGCCCCAAGAGAATCACAGATAAATAGAACAGGAATTCTTTTCAAACCCTACCTGAAACCCATACTACCTTTGGACTCTTCAGTTATATAAGCAATACATATCAGTCAGATAGTGCCACAATAGTGCTGTGTAACAAACCACTTCAAAATGCATTGGCTTAAAACAGCTGTCACTTATTCTGGCTCATGCAATTCTGGGTCAGCTGGAAGTAGGCTGATCTAGGTTGGACTTAGCTGGGTCTGGCTCCAACCTGCAGATTCCAAACCTGCCTCACATTTCTCTTATTTGATGCAAGACAGCCAAGGCATGTTCTTCCCATGGCAATGGCAGAAATATAAGAAAGGTAAGTGAAAATAGGAATACTTTCTAAATCGGGCCAAAGCAAGATTTGGCCAAGCAAAATAAAACTGTGGTTTGACCCACAAATTTCTGAGCACTGTCCATGTAAGGGCCTGGTTGTATAGAAGTCAAGGTAGTTTAAGTCTCCAGGGATTGCCTCTGTTTAGGCCTAATAAGGGGATAGCTCGTGAGTGCAGGACATCTTCAGACGAGACTAATATATGGACGGTGATCTCTACTGGGAGAATTGTTCAGTTATCAACTTCAAGGAGTCGAAGTTCTCCTGGCTTTAGGTCTGCTGTTGGAACTACATAAGAATCGAAGCCTGATTCTTCATAATCTGTACATTCATAGCTTCAATATCATTGAGGATCTGTTGCTTTTATGGTAAGAGAAGGGTTGTTAACCTCATCTGTTATATACAGAATACATTTAGGAATGGGAAGGCAATGAAAATGAAGATAATGGCAGGTAAGATAGTTCAGACACTTGATTTCTTGTTCATCTGTCGTGCTAGTTTGAGTTAATTTTGTTGTATTAGGGAAATACTATATAGGACTAGGGAATTAATTAGGAAAATAAGTATAAGAGCGTGGTCATGGAAGGTGAGCAGTTCCTCTATAACAGCAGATGAAGTGTCTTAGAGGCCTAATTGAATTAGATCAGCCATTAAGACATATAGGATTTAACCTATAGTTAACTTTGACAAAGTTATGAAATTGTTTTACCAATATCTTATTGAGAAAGTCATAGAGGTTATGGGATTGGCTTGAAACCAGTTTCTGGAGGTTCAATTCCTTTTCTCATTTAGGTTTTCACGTAGGTTGGCTCTTCGAATGTGTGATAAGGTGGTGGACAGCCATAAAGTCACTCTAAATTAGTAGATGATTGTTCAGTTGTTAGAATTTTTTGTTTTGAAGCAAAGGCTTCTCAGATTATAAAGATTATTAGTATAACTGCTCTTAGTGAGATAAATGAGCCTGTGGGTGAGATAATATTTCATGCGATGTGTGCATCAGGGTCATCGGAGTAATGTGGAGGCATACCGGATAGGCCGAGGAAGTGCTCTGGGAAAAAGGTTAAATTAATACCTATAAATATAATGGTGAAGTGGATTTTAGCATAGGTCTGATTAAGTGCATGACCTGATAATAGAAGGAATCAGTGAACAAAGCCTTCTATGATGGCGAATACTGATCCTATTGATAGTACGTAGTGGAAATGGACTACAATATAATATGTGACATGTAAAACAACATCTAGTGATGAATTAACTAGTACAATGCAGGTTAACCTCCTACTGTGAAAAGGAAAATGAATCCTAGGGCTCAGAATATTGCGGGAGATCATTTGATGTTACTGCTGTGCAGTGTAGCTAATCAGCTAAAGAGCTTGATGCCAGCAGGGATAGCAGTAATTATGGTAGCGGAGGTGAAGTATGCTCATGTGTCTATGTCTATTCTTACTGTAAATATATGGTAAGCCCATTCGATAAATCCTAAAAAGCCAATTGAGGAGAGATCCAAGATGGCCAATTAGCAACAGCTCAGGATTGTATCTCCCAGTGAAAGCGCAGAGAGTGAGTGGATGCCGCAATTTCAGACGAATTTCTCTTGCCCACAAACTGGGAGATACCCAGCGGAGGAGCCACACGGGTCACCAGTGTGATTCTTTTGGCCAGCGTGGCTGTTTTGCCAGTGCCCCAGCGCAGCGCTTCTCAGTACAGAGTATACGGGACTGGGTGCCCTTTGAGTCGGGCTTGGCTGGTCCTATCCCCACAAGGAGAACAGCAATTGGAAGCGCTGAGGACTGAGAGTTTCACACTAAGCACAGCTGAACCCGGGAAGGCCTAGCTCTGTGGGGAATGGGCGTCCGCCGAAGGAAAACTAAGAAACAGAAAAAACTTCATCACCAACAAGCCAGACGTTCACTCAGACCCAATCTGAAAGTCGGCAATTACAAAGACGACAGGTGGATAAATCCACAAAAATGGGAAGAAACCAGTGCAAAAAGGCTGAG
>CAUYLG010043111.1:0-84174 GCA_963573385.1 Cacajao melanocephalus
GCCTCCCTGCCTTCCGTCCCACCTTCCCTACTGCCCTCCAGCCCCTCTTCCCTCCTTCCCTCCCTCCCTCCTTCCTTCCCTCCCTCCCTCCTTCCTTCCCTCCCTCCCTCCCTCCCTCCCTCCCTCCTTCCCTCCCTCCCTCCTTCCTTCCCTCCCTCCTTCCCTCCCTCCCTCCTTCCTTCCCTCCCTCCTTCCTTCCTTGCCTCCCTCCTTCCTTCTTTTCTTCTTTCCTTGCCTCCCTCCTTCCTTCTTCCCTATTTTCTCCCTATTTTCAAGTTTTCTCTGACTTGTTTTTAAATAAAATCAAATAACCATGCATATCTTGAGGCCTCCCTAGGGAGTCTCCCAGCCTTTGATGTTCACTGTCGTTCTCACTGGATCCAAGGCCAGAAGAGTGGGCTTTGTGCACCTGCTCCTGCCAGGCAGGAACGAGCTGCACTGACCCCAGCACTGGATGAGAAAGGCAGAGACATGCGGGTGTACTGCCACCCCCCATCCCTGCCCCCACCCCCCACAGCCCTCTCCGGTTTGTGAAATGGAAAAACAAATCCGAGGCAACAACACACCCCCTGGCTGAGCTGGCCTGTGAGGTCAGGAATGGAGTCCAGGCTCCTTCTTTTCCCAAGGGTCTCAGGACCACCACACAAACCTGCAGTCTCTAGAACCCAAGCCTGGCTTGTTCCACATGGTATGGAATGAGGAAACATGAAGTAGAAAACAAGGAAAAACTCCCTCCCACTCCCTCCTCAGTCTCTCACTTAGTGTTCTAGCTAAAACTTACCAAACGCCAGCAGGGAAGGTGCCAGCCCCAATGCCTGCCTGGAGGGTGATGCCAAAGAGGAGGCCAGAAGTCTGGCTGGAGGGCTTCGTCCTTCCCCAGGTGAACCTCTTCCTACCTACCTCACCCTAAACAGCCCGGAGAGTGCATGCAGTCAGCCTGCTTGCTGAACAATGGGTGGGAAGTGGGCTGGATTCACTTATATTTCAGGAAGTATTCTGCTAAGCACCTACTATGTGCCAGGCACTGGATAGACCACAGTGAGGAGGAACACGCATGGCCCTTGCTTGCATGGGGAAGACAAAATTTAGCCTGGAAAGCGCAACAGCAGAATCCCCATTAAGATTGTTGCAATGAAGCAGAAGAAAGCTAGGTTCCAGGAGACAAACTCCTAGGGGACCTCTGGAAGGAGAAGGGCTGGGAGCAGAAGGTGTGCTTGTCTGGCATGCCCGGGGCAGGCCCTGCACTCAGTCTGGGCCCAGGGTTGCCCCAAACCAGAGGCATCTGTGGGGAAGGATCCCGTCCAGCAGAAAGGCCCTAGAGACACACCTGCGTCCACATTCCGGCTCCCCCTCCCTCACCTGTCCCTTCCTGGTCACATGATCTTGGGAAGTCACCTCCTGGTCTCTAACTTGTAGAAAAGGACACTTATTTTCAAGTGTGATGTTGAAGATTAAGATAAACCCCTGTGCTAGTCTCCTTTGCGCACCCCTCCTCCTGCTCATCCTCCTTTCTCTCCCTGCCCTGTGTCCTGGGAGGCAGGTCCTCTGCAGGTTATGTCACTGGGCACCCTGGTCTTCTGGCCACTCACTGGGTTTGGTCAACGGGAGGCGCTGGCAGGACAATGTGGGGTGGAGGGTCACATTATTTATTCTCCTGCGGCCTCCTACTCTTGCCCCCACTCCCTGGCTGCGGTTTTGGTCTGGGCTGCATTCTACTTTTTTTTTTTTTTTGGGACGGAGTCTCAATCTTATTGCCCAGGCTGGGGTGCAATGACACAATCTCAGCTCATTACATCCTCCACCTCCCGGGTTCAAGCAATTCTCCTGACTCAGCCTCCCGAGTAACTAGGATTACAGGCATGTGCCACCTCGCCCGGCTAATTTTGTATTTTTAGCAGAGATAGGGTTTCTCCATGTTGGTCAGGCTGGTCTCAAACTCCCAACCTCAGGTGATCTTCCCACCTTGGTTTCCCAAAGTGCTGGGATTACAGGCGTGAGCCACCAAGCCTGCCCAAGGGCTGCATTCTTCCACCTGGGCCCCCAGCTCCAGCCAGAGCACCCCTTACCAAGCGGCAGCTTCGTGGGGCTCCTATAACTCAGCCCCCTCTTCTCGCCCGTCAGGCCTGGCAGTGATAACAGATCCCTGCTGCCAGGAGAAACTGGGTGCTGTGCCAGCCCTTTGCTGGTGCCCTTTTCCTGCCTCACCTCTGCAAACGGCCCCGGCATCAAACCCTCTGGACTCACCCCTCTGAGTTTCCTACTGGGCTCCTGCCTAATGCAGCACTGCAATAAGCTCGATAGAGTTTAGTCACGATTACAGGGTGGAGGCCATTGCTCCTGGGGCAAATGTGTTTAGGCTGCAACACTCACAAGCTGGTTAGTTCAGTCTAATCGAAGAGGGTAGCTACTGGAAAGAATAAGACTTCAGAGCCATTGGTTGTGATATCAGAGCCATCATTCATTCAACAAACATTTTGCCTCTGAGTGCCAGGCATTTGCCTCCTGCGTGCCAGGCATTTGCCTCCTGTGTGCCAGGTATTTGCCTCCTGTGTGCCAGGCATTTGCCTCCTGCGTGCCAGGTGGTAAGAACAGAGAGGCGAGTAAGCCACAGGCTTTCCCTGGGGCGACAGCCCAGCAGAGGCAGTATATGTGCTGTATGAACAAGTGGCCGCTGCACATGGGATACGTATATAAGATCTGAGAACGGCAAGAAGAAACCCTGCTGGTCTGGCCAGGGGTGGTGTCAGGAGAGGACTCTCAGAAGAAGGGATGCTGGACTAGCCCTCTTTGAATGTGCAGTTTTCTGGGCTAAAAGAGTGCTTTGAGCAAAAACAAAGGGGTGGGAGAGACCCACTGGGACAAAGGTCAGTGTTCGCATGTTGACCAAAGGACCAGGTCATTTAAACTGACAGCTGGCCAGGAGAATTGCTTGAACCTGGGAGGCGGAGGTGGCGGTGAGCCGAGATCATGCCATCGCACTCCAGCCTGGGCAATAAGAGCAAAACTCCATCTCAAAAAAAAAAAAAAAGTGACAGCTGGCCAATGACAGATGAGCGACCCACAAACAAGTCAAGTTCAGTCCTACCTCAGGACCTTTGCACTTGATGTTTTCTCAGTCCAAAGTACTGTGCACACAAATCTTTGCATGGTGTCTACTCTTCATTGTTCATCGCCTCAGAGAGGCTCCCCCTGACCACAAGTAGCTTCCTTGGTTTCCCTTGTTGTTGTAACAAATCACTACAAAACGTGGTGGCTGAAAACAACCAAAACTTATAGGTCTGGAGGTCAGAGCCTGAAAGAGGCTCACTGGGTGAAAATCAAGGCGCTATTCCTTCTGGAGGTCCCGGGGGAAATGCGTTGTCTTAGTCCGTTTCATGCTGTCGTAACAGAATGCCCCAGACTGGGTAATTCACACTGGACAGAATTTCGGCTCACAGTTCTAGAGGCTGGGAAGTGCAAGAACACAGCAGTGGAATCTGGTGAGGGCCGTCGTGCTATGTCATCCCACAGCAGAAGCAAAAGGGCAAGAGACCACACAGACAGAGAGGAAGGAGCCTGAACTCACCGTTTTATCAGAGACCTCCTCCTGTGATAACTAACCCACTCCCTCAATAATGACACTAATCCATTCCCAAGGGCAGAGCCCTTATGACCTAATTATAAAGACTGATCAAAAGCCCTGCTGTAAAAACACAGCAAGACTGGAAGTTGTAGTACAGACTGTTGGTTGCCTTCCCTACCCTAAATAACCATTCTCTCTTTCCTCCATAGAATCAGAACCTCTTGTTCTTAGGTGGGCACCATGGGCTTTATTTTCCAGTTTCCTGTACATTTAATTGCAACCCAGTGACTAAGTGCTGACCAATGAGATGTCAGCAGAAATGCTACGAGACGGTTTCTTGAAACATCCATTAACAGAGAGCTAGCATCTGCCCCTTGATCCTTCTTCATCATCCTTCCTTCCATCATGCTGCCTAAAACATTAATGTAATGGCTGGAGCTCTAGCAGCCATTTTGGGTCACGAGGTCGAGAGCTACATAGTGGGATGGCAGTGCAATGAACTAAAAGGAGGCTGAGTACCTGCAGATATTCTGATGCACAGCTGCTACACCAGCTTGAACAGGAATGTGTTTTGGTTTAAGGTTTTCTGTAATTCATAGCCAAACCTAATTGAGATTGATTCAAAGTCACCCCTAGGTCTGTCTGACTTCAGGGCTGTGCACTTGAATCTCATCTTCCCATCAGAAGGGATAAGTGAACACCCTCTGTTGGAGGTGGAGAAAGCAAACGAATGCCAGCTAGTGTGTTCCCAGGAAGGGCTCTGGGCTCGATGCTTGCTGGGGTGGGCGCGAAGGGTGGCCATCAGACTCCTATCTGTGGCTTTCCCTGCAGATATCACTTTACTAGGCTTGAAAGAAGTCTGTAAAGTCTCATTTACAAAGTAAGTCTATGCCTGGGGCTCAGTGGAGTTTCTGCAGTTTTTAGGAGGAAGGGATTTCAAAAATTACTTAGCGCTTACACACATCATTGTCACAGAATCAAAATGGCCACTTTTGTGCAGTCCTGCTCAAACAGACATACCAATGTCATAAAAAAAAAAACTGTGATAAGGAGATTCCCAGTTCGCTAGTGGTCTCTCTTTAAAGTCAGATTTACTGACGTCTAATTTACACACAGTAAACTTCAGCCTTTCCTGTGTATAGTTCTGTGAGTTCTGGCAAACAAAAAAAAGCCATGTAACCATCACCATTTACGGAAAAGAGAGAATATTCCACCACCCTCCCCACAAATTCCTTTGTGCCCTACCGTATACTCAATCCTCTTCCCCAACTCCTAGCCCGACAACCACAGATCCGTTTTTTGTCCTGATAATTTTCCCTTCTCCAAGCTGTCACACACACGGAATCATGCAGTCTGTAGAGCATTTAGAATCTGGCTTCTTTCACTTAGCAGAATGGTCTGGAGATTCATCCGTGCTATGTGCATTAGCAGCTCTTCCGTTCTTTCTCCGAGCCGTATTCTACTCCACGGATGTGCCACAATCTGCTGATCCCTTCGCTAGGACAGGGACACTTGGATTGTGCCCAGTTTTGGGCTATAATGAATATGGCGCACACACACACCCCATACACATGTACGCTCACCCACCCATATAGATTTGTGTGTGAATATGCTTCCATTTCCCTTGGCAAGCACCTCAGAGGAAATCTGAGGCTGTATGGTGGTATATGTCTCACTTGATAAGAAACTGCTAGCCACACTTTCCGGAGCAGCTGTAACCACTTTGCATTTCCCCAGCAGCACCCGAGAGCTCCAGATGCTCCAGGGCCTTGCCAGCACTGGGACGGACCTGCTGGAAAGTCCCAGAATTCTCGACTCTCCCAACTCCCATGGCATCATCACTCAACCCCACCCCACCTGGCTGCCACCATGGCACCCAATTCTAGCCGGGCTCCTGCCTGCAGTCCTCTCCCTTCCCTTCCCCTTCCCCCCAACAGATGTTATATCCCAGCGAATCACAAAACACAACAAAGAGCCCGTGCTCTCCCTCATCATTACTCAGAGCTGCCGGAAGGTGGGTGGTGGGTTCTGCTGGCCTCTCCAGGGAAGCCCACTGCCGCAACAGAGGGCACCCTCTTTAGCCACACGCTTCTCTCGTCTCACCAGCACCCCTGGAGACCAAACTGGTGCAAGGAACCAGAGATACTGTTTAAGAGGCCACACAGCCACTAGTCCAGGCACCCCAAAGAGGGAACGGTCAATCATACAAAGAGATAGTAATCTCAGTCACGGGAATGTGACCCCTCACTTGTCAGAAACTGCCCCACCAAACATACAATTTTTATAAGGAAGAAAGAAGCTTTCTACCAGGCTAAGCTCATCTTGGGTCTGGATACAGGCCCAAGAATAAGCCAGGAGGACATACAACAGGAGTGTATTCTTTTTTTTTTTTTTTAACAAAAAGAGGTACATCTATACCTCAAAGGAAGACAGCAGAAGAGACAGAGGCAATGGTGAAATGGAGACAGTTACACGTAAATACGCATATTTAACCTAACATGCAGGGGACCATCTATCATTCCTGTTTTACAGAGGAAGAAAGGAGTTTTGGAAATGTGCTGTCACCTGCTCAGGGCACACGCCAGGGTGGCCGATTTGTGACTCCATCTCATTCTCCTGACTCCAAGGCATCTTCGGAAGCAATATTTTAAAAGCGTCTATGTTACCACCAGGTTCCAGTTACTCTGGTGCCCCACGGAAAGCCACTTCCAGTATTCCCAGCACTCACTCACTCGTTCATTTCTATGTTTATTCATCCATTTGTTTATTCATTTATTCATTTATTGAGTGCCCTGTATGTGCCAGACGTTAAGGAACCCTCTGTGATTGAACTAGACAAAGTCTGCCCCGTTAGCACATGCTTTAATGGGAATGAGGGTCAGCAGATAAGGAAAAGGGACCTGGGCTGCTCAGGGTCCTCCCTGTGCCCCTCACCCCAGGCCCTTTCCCTACCCAAGACGACTCATCCAAGTCAGGAGGGAGCAGAGGCAAAATCCCAGGATCCAGAGGAACATTCTGGGCTCTTCAGTGTCCAGGATCCACTGGATCCATGACGAAAGGGAGACACTCTGAAGGAGCAAGAAGACTGCCCAAGAGCCAGGCCCCCCCCAGCCCCATGGGCCGTGCACCAGGGCTTCCGGCGTTCATTCATTCATGCCACTGTTTGCTGAGCGCTCATGCTGTACCAGGCACTGCACCAGGTGCTAGAGACACAGGAGGGCGAGAGCAGGGCCGCTGCCCACAAAGACTCGCAGTGCAGTGGGGAGACAGCCACTTGTCCACGCTCACTAGGGAATAGAAGGTAAATGACGGGATACAAAGAGGGCTTCTGAGGTTTGATGAGACCCGGCTACAAAGAGGCAGAGCCAAGATTCGAGTCCAGGCTGTGGGCACTAAGCTGTGTGGTCTTCACCCTATGCCACCAGCTCCCCCTTGGATTTTTTTCTGCATTTAAATCCTGCGTCCCAGACCTGACCTGTGCTGACCCTCTCCCTTCCCGGCCCAGCCTTTGGTTACTGCTCCTCTTCATGTTCATTCTTGCCTTCCATTATTCTTCTGTTTTTCTGTGTTAACTGCCAAGTGACAGGAGTTTGCGGCGGGTGGAGGGGGGGACGCAGAAACCTACACCCTGAAAGAAACAGACTGGCAGTCAAGCACACATGTTGGCCAAGGGCAATAAAATGTTTGACCTCGTCACTGTTTTTCTAGGAACCTATCCTGAGGAAATTTCGCCCCGACAGAGAGATGCCTCTACAGAGCGAGATGCTCAATCAGGCAGCTCTGATTGGAAAGCAGCCTCCTGTCTCCCATCATGGAGGCAGCCCAGATGTTCAGTGGGGCACGGTGTGGCCACTCCATGGGCACTACTGGGCTAGCTCTGGGCTAGGCTCCCAGAGGTGGCTGAGACCACATCCTGTCCCCAAAGGGCTCACACCCGGTGAGGGAGCCACTGCAGTGTGACAATGAAGTGACAAGAGCGGAAATGCAATGCCAAGGAGACCAAGGGCCTCATGCAGCCCAGGGAGGGCGCTCCAACAACACGGAAGAAGGCACCGATAAGACACTATCCAGGTAAAGGCAAAGTAAAGAGTAGGACTCAGATGGGAGAAGCCCAGAAACATAAGTGCCAAAACCGCATGCTTGAATGGAGACAGATCAGGAGGGATGCTACAAGAGCGCCAGCAGCAGCTGTGCTGGGGTAATGGCCCAAAAACTTGGTGATGTGACTTTTATAACCATGGAAAACAGAAACAGTAGCCACCACAGATGATTAACTAAGTGGATAGTCCTCCCGTGAGCACACCCATGCCCAGCCAGGGCTTCACGAGCACAACTAATAAGGGCATGTCAGAGGCACCGGTTTCCAGCCACAGCAGAAGAGGAGACAGGCCTGAGAGGTCAGGGACGCGCCCTCCAGCCCACGGTTGGCTTCCTGTGGGATCTGCCACCCGTGGGGGATCTGGTTTGAGACAGAGCACCCTGTAAGGGCAGCGGCCTCCCTTCTTTCTTTTCCCTCTGTTCCGCAACTGCTCCCACCAGCACCCCCATCACCATTTCAGCTCTTCAACCTCAGAGTTCCTAGATCTGAACCTACTTGAGGCCCAAAGAGACAGCCTGTGGGGTATCTATGGCCACCACGGAGCAGATTCTAGGCAAATACTTCATCCATCTGCCCAGAGGCTTCTGATTTCCCTGAACGTTGTACACCTGTACAAGGCAAATCCAGGCCTCCAGCCCACTACCCTCCTCCAACTCCATCCCTGCCTCTAGGGCACAGGACGAAATGGCACTCCCACCCCATCTGACCTGGTGCCAGCAGGATCAATGGAGCGGCTGATGTGACTCTGCAGCATGTCACCGCTAAGGGACTTTGCTAAGAGATGAACATCACCAATGGCAGATGCCAAAAACAACTGTTGACAGTCATGAGAGTGCCCCATGTCAGCTACAGAATGCGGAACAGGGGAGTGAGCATGGATAGAGTTCCTACCAGCTCCATCTGCAAAGTGGAGCTCATTCCCTGTTCACACAGTTGCTGTGAGAACTAAATATGAAATATCCAATAGGGGTCTTGGCATATAGTACAGGCTCTATGCACACCCTGTTATCTTTTTTTTTTTTTTTTGAGATGGAGTTTCACTCTTGTTGCCCAGGCTGGAGTGCTATGGCACGATCTCGGCTCACCACAACCTCCGCCTCCCGGGTTCAAGTGATTCTCTCGCCTCAGCCTCCCGAGTAGCTAGGATTACAGGCATGAGCCACCACGCCCAGCTAATTTTTGTATTTTTAGTAGAGACGGGGTTTCACCATGTTGGCCAGGCTGCTCTTGAACTCCTGAGCTCAGGTAATCCACCTGCCTCGACCTCCCAAATTGCTGGGATTACAGGTGTGAGCCACTGCACCCGGCCCACACCCAGTTAACTTAATAATGTCATGAGGAGGGGGTTATCCACCCCCATTTTATACCTGGTGCATCTGAGACTGAAAGGTGAAATACCTTATCCAGGGTGGCAGGTGAGGTTAGAACAGGTGAGTTTCTTTCCTCCAATGGAGTCAAGGAGTCAAGCATCAGCCAAGGTTAAGAGTTCCACTGCAGAGTGTCAGGGATAAAATGGGGCAAGTAATTCAGAAAAAGAGCTCAAACACACTGCATGGTTGAAGAAGAAGAGAACCCTAAGCATGATAATTTAAAAGCTTTCCTAGAAATTATATGCTGGGTTTGGGGACTTGCACCTGTAATCCCAGTGACCAGGGAGGCTGATATGGGAGCACTGCCTGAGCCCAGGAGTTTGAGTAGCCCTATTATAGAAAGTCAAAAAAAAATGGGAAATTGATTTTAACAATGTATTTCACTTAACCTACTATATCCAAAGCATTATCGTTTCAACATTTAGGTAATATTTTAAAACAGTTACTGAGGTGTTTTAAACACAGTGTTTAAAACAGTTACTGAAGGCTTCAAATGAAGCCTTCAAATTTCATGTATGTTTCATACTCACAGCACATCTCAATCTGGAAAGAACAGCATTCCTCCATAGCCACACATGACTGGTTCCTACCACCATGGACAGCAGAGGTCTAACGCCTCCGTTCACACAGAAGAAACTGAGGTTGAAATAGAGGACTGCAGAAGGAGCCACATGCTTGTCATTCACAGAGCCAAACTCCATGTCTGTGGTGGGCTGGCGTGGCTTCGTGGAAAGAGCACAGGTAGAAGAGTGAGAAAGATCTAAGGCCACATTCTGACCCTGCCACTAAACGAACCAGCTGTGCACCTGTGGACTTTGTATGTGGCCTCTCTGAGCTTCAATTTTCCATCTGAAAAGTGTAGATAATTCCCTTATTCATATAGTTGTGAGAAATAAATATGAAATACCCAACAGGGGTCCTGGCACATAGATGTTCAATAAATGCTAACGATGATGATGATGATGATGATGATGATGATATAGGTATGAATATGTTGCCATCACCTTTTTTAGCATTTTAATCATCCCGACTCAGAAAAATGATGCCCTGTCCCAGACCAGGCAGATCTGCCCACCAGACGGTAGGGTGGCAAAGATGGAGAAAGGAAAAAGAAATGGGAGAGATGGTCATGGAGAGAGTAGAAGACACAACCACAGGGTGCTAGAGCCCCAGTGCACACCCCAAAGCACATAGATGAATAAAACAAAAGTCACCCAAACTCTGTGGGCTGGTGCCAGAGCCAATCTGCAGAGCCTCTTTGGAGCTGAGCCTGTTTTAAACGAAGCGAATCACAGTCCTTTTGGACTCTCTGATAACACCCCAGTCCACTGCTTCACTGAACGGAAGAATCCAGAACGTGCCTCCAACTGCAAAGATGTAACCATCTTCACCTGGCAGGGCGCAAGGGCTCTGTGTACTCAGGACTCTAGGTCAAAGGAGACTTCTAATGGAAACTCTGTTAGCTCAGGGCAATACAGCGTGTCTGTGGAACATGCTGCAGCCCACCTCAGCTTCTGGGCAAATTGTTCCCTCCGCACAGAACATTCCTCCCCTCCCGTCTGGCTAACTCCCATTTATTCTTCTCATTTCAACTTAAAACACCACCTTCTATGAACAGGCTTCCAAGGCATGTAATGCAGGATCCCCTTGTTAGATACTCTCCCTATAGTCCGCCATCACGGCCGTCACTATATCCCAATGAGACCGTGGGGACTGACTCTCTGCCACAGAGCAGAGACTAGGTCTGTTTTCCTCACCTCTGAATCCCTGAGATACGCCTGGGAAAGAGCCTGGAACCAAACAGACGCTCAGTAAATATTTGTAGGAAGTTGCTGTTGCATGAAGTTAACTCAGGAATCAGAAGGGCTCTGGTTGGTTTGACTTAAAAATCGGCAATATTTTGGAAAATAGAAATAAAAGTTGCAGCATCTGCATGTGATGCATTAAGTAATTTTCCATGAAGTAACTTTCCAAAAGGGTCACGCACCATTGTGTCATTTTGTTGGATTCTTCCCACAACTGGAGAGTATCTGGTTATAATGGACACAATTCACAGAACAGCTATTACATCAACTATTGATTTTCCAAGGGCCCCAAAGCTGAAGCTTTACATCAAAGAGTCTTTTGAGTGAGGGCACACATAGTTCCCATAACTCTTGTGTGTCCGAGAGTGGGGACAGCTCTTTGGAGAAATGCAGCTCCCCTCATTTGCATATTACCCTACCAGTTCTCAAATGGGCAGCAGCACTCCCAGGTGGAAATGCTGGGGGGAATTTTGACTGCCACATGACTGGCATCTTGTGGGCTCAATCAAGGCTGTGAAAACCTCCTGCCGCATGTGGTACATCCCATTCACAGGCGACCATCCTGCTCCAACAGCCAAGAGCAGCTACCCGACACTCACACCTTGAGGGATGCTGGCCTCAGGCCAGCCCACGCCATGTCCACAGGGTGAAATGGCTGCAGGGGGAAATGAGTCCAAAAGAATCATTATTAATAAGGATGCTACTGCCCCATCCCCAGGTCCTCTGCCCACCGAGGATGGACCAGTCACCTTCCTCAACACCCAGCACATTCCTGCTCTTGCATGCTGGCTCATACCGATCTCTTCACTCACCTGGAGGTCATCCCCTCCACGCCCCACCTACTTGAGCCTCCACCCAACACAGGGTCCTTCTATAGGAAACTTTCCTGGATCACTCAACCCCAATAATCTCTCCCATCTCCAGAAAATTCCAGGCCTTGGCCAAGCACGGCAGCTCACGCCTGTAATCCCAGCACTTTGGGAGGCCAAGATGGGCAGATCAAGAGGTCAAGAGATGGAGACCATCCTAGCCAATATGGTGAAACCCTGTCTCTACTAAAAATACAAAAATTAGCTGGGCATGATGGCATGCACCTATAGTGCCAGCTACTCAGGAGCTGAGGCAGGAGCATCACTTGAACCCAGGAGACAGAGGTTGCAGTAAGCCGAGATCGCGTCACTGCACTCCAGCCTGGTGACAGAGCAAGACTCTTTCTCAGAAAAAAAAAAAAAAAAAAATCCAGGCCTCTAACCAGACAATTCACTTAGCGCTTGTCAACGGCTGCTGTGTGGTCTCTATAACATGGTTCCTGAGTAGACACCAAATCTGATGTGCCCCAGCACGACCCCAACAGACTGACTAAGGGACCGATCCATTCACCTCATTCAGCTGGGCCACTGCAACAGTGAGCTACGGTCATGCCACTGAACTCCGGCCTGGGCAACAGAGCAAGACCTCATCTCAAAAAAAAGAAAGAAGGTAGGTGGATCACTTGAGGTTAGGAGTTTGAGACCAGCCTGGCCAACATGGTGAAACTCCGTGTCTCCTAAAAATAAAAATAAAAAAAATAATAGCGGGGCATGGTGGTGCCACCTGTAATCCCAGCTACTCGAGAGGCTAAGGCAGGAGAATCACTTGAACCTGGGAGGCAGAGGTTGCAGTGAGCCAGGGTCATACCACTGCATCCTAGCCTGGTGACAGAGTGAGACTTCATCTAAAAAAAAAGAAAAGAAAGAAAAGGAAGAAAGGAAGAAGGGAAGAAGGGAAGAATGGAAGAAAGAAAGAAAAGAAAAGAAAAAGAAAAGGGAAGGAAGGAAATAAAGAAGGAGGGAGGGAGGGAGGGAGGAAGGGGCTAACCTAGACCTGGCCCTGATGAATTGAAATATAACATGAGCCACATGTGTAATGTTACATTTTCCAGGAGCCTTGTTATAGAAAGTCAAAAGAAACAGAGGAAATTGATTTTAACAATATATATATATTTTAACCTACTATATCCAAAGTGTTATCATTTCAACATTTAGGTAATATTTTAAAACAATTAATGAGATATGAATGAGCTTGACCATCAAATCAAAAACATTCCTCTTTTACTTTGAATAAAGGGAAAAAAACAAAAGTTGATTCAGAAAGGCCTTTACTCGTATTGGTCATTTTTAAGACTCATGACTTCACTGAGTCCCCCAGACAACCATGGGAGGGTATGACTTGCTCAGGTCACGCTGTAGACAGGAGAGACCAACACACCACAGGACCCTACAATTTGGCTAAAGCTCTGCAGCTACAAAGTGAAGCAGCTCAAATTCAAATCTGGGTCTGGCTTCAAACACCTTCTCTTTCCACCACAGGCCAGGCAGGCTGTCCTATCTCTCTGGCTTCGTTCTTACTGATCAACTATGTTTACTAGATAGGGCCTCAGGATAAGAAGGTATCATTTCAGCATTGCTGGAGGGTCAGGTAGTGATTTGTTCTTTACTGGAATCTCCAAAGAGTGTCTCCGCAGTGCTCCTAGTTCCGGGTAATCCAAACCACTCAAAAATGTAGAAGATCAAGTAAAGTCAGTATCTGAGAGAGGCTCAAGCAGGATCACTTTTAATCTTGCCATGAAGAAAAGCTTTAAAAACCTGGCACCAGCCAGTTCTCCCCCAGGTAGCCTGTGGCTTTGGGCTTGAGGAGGTTTTATGAAAGCACGCAGGACTCCAGCACCAAACAATGCGTGTTCTAGCAAACAGCTCATTCCCTCAGCGGTGTGGCTTTTCTCTCCCAAGGGGCCAAGGCACCCCAGGTGCCACAGTGGCTGCAGCTTTAAAACAGCGGCCATCACAGCAAGTACACGATGGTGACCAGAGTGTCAAATTCATCCCACACCCACCCCTGCCAAGCCAGGCTCAGAAGAGCTTTCAGCCCACCGATGGGCGATTAGAGGCCTAGGAGGACCTTGGCGGGGAGTTCATTAAAGAACGTCCCCGGCCTTTGCAGCTGCACCCCATATGGGCCCCTAAACCTCATGCCACAGATGAACCGAAATGTGCGGCTGAGAAAATAGCCATCAGGTGTGACCAATGCCTCCTCTGCAATCCCCCCGATTTCTCCTGGTAACCAGTATTCAGCAGCAGCCTGGAAAATGGTCAAAATGGAATGAACGTAGCCAGCAGGCATCCACAGACTCGGAATCTCCAAAGCTAGGATCATGGCAGCACCCATTTGCCAGCCTCCCATCTGGCTGTTCTGAGACACTTGGAAAGAAAGAGAGAGATTTCTCAGAGACAAGGACGGACCACTGGGCTTCTAATTTCAGTCCATCTCCCAACTTTATTGAAACCTAGAGGAAAGGGATTTTGTTTGACATATACATTACGTATTAAGATAATAAACTCTCAATGATGACAAGAACAGAAGGGGAGACAGCAACACAATTCTAGGGGGTAGCAAGAAGAAGGACCCGTGGTCACGAATGTGGCAAACTCAAATCTACATCTTCGGCCAGACATGGTGGCTCACACCTGTAATGTCAGTACGTTGGGAGTCCAAGGTGGGAGGATCACTTGAGCGCAGGAGTTTGAGACCAACCTGGGAAACACAACGAGACTCGGTCTCTACAAAAAATAAACAACATTAGGCTTGGTGGGGCACGCGTGTGGTCCTAGCCACTTGGGAGACTAAGGCAGGAGGTCTGATTGAGCCCAAGAGTTCAAGGCTGCAGTGAGCTGTGATGGCACCACTGCACTCCAGCCTGGGTGACCAGAGAGAGACCCTGTCTTAAAAGAAAAAGAAAAAAAATCTGCATCCTCAGTGACAGCAAGGAAAGATGAAAACCAAGCCAATTTACAACCCAGACATCCCAAAGGGTCAGGAATTAGTGGTGGCGGTATCTCTGGAAATGGGGTTAAAGTTCAGGGATGCACTAAGAGGATGAGATGAAAGACCCAGCTGGATCCATGCATCCCCTCCCCCATGCCTCCCAGCTGGGTCACTGTCCTTCCTCCAACAGGCACAGGACTGGAAGTTTATTCTCTAAATAGGTTAAAAAAAAAAACTGAGAAGATCTCAATGCAAACTGTACTGAAAACAGGCAGATTAAGTGATTTTACACATACTACATAGAGAGGACCCGTCCTCCTCAAGCTCACTTCCTTCTTGCAGCTCCCAAACCCCCCACCCCTCACCCCTAGCAGCCTGGTCTTGACCCTCCAGACAGGAGACTGTAAGACCCTTCCGTGGGGAGTCCAAGCAGCCCAGGAGGAAAAACCTAAAGATACTGGCATGGGGATCCCCATGAAACAGTCCAGTGGGCCCCGATGGGAGAAGCTTCCAGCCAGGCAGGCCACCCATGTGCTCAGGACCTACAGAATGCTTATTAGTCCCCATCTCTTAAATATGAGAAAGCAACCAAGGACTACGAGGTGTTAAAGAAAGAAACTTCTAACACGAAAGCTTCAGATCAAGCAAAGCCGAGACCTACCTGTGCAGAGAGAAGGAGTGCACACACCCATCACATCCAGTGTGCGCCTGGCCTGCTCTAAGTCCTTCACATCTAGTAACTCATGCAATTAGCACAGCCCCCAAACAAGACATCAGTATAATTCTTCCCACTGCACAGATGAGGCCTTTGAAAAGAGAGAGGTTAAATAACTTGTCCAAAATCATAAAGCTAGTAAGTGGCAGAGCCAGGATTCCCAACTAGCGATTTAGCTGCATGCCGTTGAGCGCTATGTGAGCCACCTCTCAAAGCTCTACCCCAGCCCTGTCCATCATTACCATCCACAGCGCCTAAGAGAAGATACTATAGTCATGAACAAGAGGCCTCTCTAAAGAATAAGAGAGTTCTCGGCCGGGTGTAGTGACTCACGCCTGTAATCCAAGCACTTTGGAGGCCAAGGTGGGCGGATCACCTGAGGTCGGGAGTTCAAAACCAGCCTGACCAACATGGTGAAACCCCATCTTAAAAAAAAAAAAAAAGCAGAAAACAAACAAACAAACAAACAAAAGAATGAGACAGTTCTCACAAATTAAAAATGTGACAGGTTAAGATACGGAATGTAAAATTGATGGAATCTCCCAGAAAGCAGAACAAAAAGCAAAAGAGATTAAAAAATAGAAAAGATAAGAGAATTGGAGGATCAGCCCATGAGGACTGCTATCCAAATAAGTAGAGTTCTAGGTCAGAAAACCAAGGAGCAGAAATCATAATGGATTGTCCAAGAAAATCTTCCAAAACTGAAGGATAGTTTCCAGATAGAAAGGTCTCACTAAGGGCACAGCATGATGGACGAAAAGAGACCAGCACCAAGGCAGGTCACCTTGAAGTCGCAGGATGCTGGGGACAAACCAAGGCTCCTGCAAGCTTCCAGAGAGCATGAAGCAGGCTCACAGAGGGTCAGAGATGGCTTCACGCTTCTCAATAGCTACCTAGAAACTGGCAGACAATGGAGCAAGGAACATTTCAATACGCTGAAAGAAAATCACTTCCAACCTGGAGTTTGATGCCCAGCTAATGTAGCCATCAAGAATTAGAGAGTATGTTCATTTTCCCATGTGCAGATTCTCAGAAAATCTACCACCCAGGCACTCACTCTCTCAGGGAGGATGTGCCGCTGTATTCAAGGGATGAAGGTGTCAGAGGAAGGCAGGAAGCAGGAGACCTGACCCAGGAGAGAAGCAAGGAGGACCACAGGTGACAGTGACAGGCAGTCCAGGTGACAGCAGGGCCCAAGGTGTGGAGGGCAGCACAAGTTCAGACTGAAGCAGGTCAGAGCCCCAGCCTTGCTTAAGAAGAGAGAACTGGCCAGGTGTGGTGGCTCATGCTTGTAATCCCAGCACTTTGGGAAGCTGAGGTGGGTGGATTACTTGAGGTCAGGAGTTCAAGACCAGCCTGGCCTAATAGTAAAACCCCAGCTCTACTAAAAATACAAAAAAAAGTAGCTGGGCGTGGTGGTGCACGCCTGTAATCCCAGCTACTTGGGAAGTGGAGGTAAGGCAGGAGAATCACTTGAACCCAGAAGGCAAAGGTTGCAGTGAGCCGAGATCACACCACTGCACTCCAGCCTGGGTGACAGAGCGAGACTCCATCGAAAAAAAAAAAGAAGAGAGAACTGAGACACTTTACCTGATGCACCCAAACAACTTAAGGCAATATCTGGAACAGTAAGAGAGTTTCAGATGAATTATAAGTACATACCTCACCACCAACAGCAACAGCAGGCAATCTTTAATTCCAAAGTAAACAAAAAGCAGACCAGGTAAGGAAAAGTGACCATCATTTACTACACAACTAAGCTCTGAAGAGCAGTGACCTACTAGCGACAGTTTAAACCCCAATTACTGATCTTACCAAAATTATGATGAAAACATATTGGGAAGTTGAGAGGGGGCAGATTTGAGGTTAAAGGAGGTAAAGAGGAGTCCTACATCTTCACCTTCTACCGGTTTCTAGTAAGAAACCAGAGCCTAGAACCAAAACATCAAGATGAAGAAATACATGCATGTTATTTAGAGACATGGAAGAAAATACTAAAATCAACAGCTTAAAAAAAAAATTCGAGCCATATCCTCCGGGGAAAAGGGGCCTGGATGTCACTGTTTTCCATAGAAACCTTAAAAGAAAAGGCAAGGGAATGGGGAAAACAGGCATTGATGAGGGCATGTGACCTCACTGAATGTTCTAACCACCAGGAGAAGTTAAGATTATCATCCCTTTCCACCAAAAAGACATGGTCGGGCTCACAGCTACCCACAGCCGGTCAATACTAAAATCAGGCTCAAACCTATCTCTGCCAAACTCAGCATCCACACTCTCCCTTTGATTCCACATTCATCCATTCAACAGTGTAAACTGAGCACTCTCTAAGCCTGGGTCATAATGATGGCCAGGGCATACTCCAGCACCCGACCCAATAGGGTTTCTGGTCTACCCGGGCAACCCACAGTAAACAAGCCATCACTAACAACAAATCCAAGTGTAGCAGTGCCTACCCCACACAGCCTCAGCCTATGACTCCAGCACTTACCTGATCCCTGCTGTCCCTCTTACTTTCCTCACCCACTCTGCAGCCCATCACTGACCTCATGGCACTGCAGCATCTCTTTCCTCCACAGATCAGCTGTCACATGCCATTTCATGGCCCCTGTCCATGGTGCTCCTGGGAACTCAATACAGGCCATTGCCCGGGGCAACCTCAGGCTCTCAGCGCCCAAGGCCCTTGGCTTTGAATTGGGAGGTAACATGTTTGGTTTGCTTTCGATCAGCGTTAAACTCAAAGGCCCAGCCAGCTTTCCAAGAGAGAGCTCCACACTTGTGTACGTGAAAGGAGAGTAAGTAGCCTTTGTAGACTAGCCTCCAGGAAGCTGCTGGTGACTCTAGGGGACTGCAGCAAGTCCCTGGAGACACCAGAGTGTGCTGCGAAACCTCACATCTACTAATCATTTGCTGAGAACAGGGCAAAGCCACTGAGCCCCTGTGCCCTCGGAGTCCGCATCTGTGAAGTAGAGACCCCAGAAGGTTACGTGAGCATTAAATGACATAATGGAGACGGCTCTGTGTTATCATCTGTCATCGCCATAACACAATGTGGGGACCTGAGGGTGGTTCCCACGGCTGCCTCTGCCCACTTCTGCCATCATTCATGATTATGAGAATTCCATCTCCTCAATTTCTTCAGATGGGATTCCTATCCCCATTCTTCTGAGACCCACCCAGGAAAATTACCAGGCAGGAATCTTCAGTCAAGGAATCAGCCTTTCTTAGTTCAAGAAACCTGGTATATAAATGACTCTAAACAGAACCAGCTGGGTCACTGAACCGACTCTGATAAGGCTCAGCAGCAAGGCTGGCTGACTTCTTGCCCAACATCCTTTAGCCAGGGTCCAGTTTTCTTTCTGGGTTCCAAGTCAATTGCCCTCTCCAGCACCACCTGGTCCTTGATCTAGTGCTGGTCCAGTCTCTCCCCATGTCCCCAGATTCAAATCCCATCTTACTACCCAGGCCCTGACTGACTTCATCTTCTCAGACTTACCTCTGATTCCTAGTTCTACCACTTCTTAGCTCAATGGCTTGGAACTTGTGACAATGTCACTCAGCCTTAGTTCTCGAGCTGATAATAATGCCCGCCATCAGGGTTCTTCCAAAGACTTGGCACAGGGTCCTGCACTGTGGACATCTCTCTGCAGCCTACCAACCCCCTCCCCACACACACTCCCCATGATCACATCAGTACCCTAGAACCAATAAAGACAGTCCCTAAAGTAATTGATTTTTTTTTTTTTCTGAGATGGAGTCTCGCTCTGTCGACAGGCTAGAGTACAGTGGTGTGATCTTGACTCACTGCAACCTCCGCCTCCCACGTTCAGGCAATTCTCCTGCCTCAGCCTCCTGAGTAGCTGGGACTACAGGCGCGTGCCACCACACCCAACTAGTTTTTGTATTTTTAGTAGAGACGGGGTTTCACCATGTTGGCCAAGATGGTCTCCATCTCTTGACCTCGTGATTCGCCCACCTTGGCCTCCCAAATTTTTGGGATGACAGGTGTGAGCCACCGTGCCTGGGCGACTTAATTGATTTTTATACAATCTGTACTGTAAATTATACATATTGCAACAACAACAATACCGCAGACTGTCTTCTGTAACTCAGGCTGCAACTCCTCCAACGTGGCCTGACAAGGAAGAAGCTGTGTTCACGCATGGGGATACTTTTTCAGCCACACGGCCACGTATTTGGAATACTACTGGAATGTTTAGTTGCATTTCATCCTTGTTTTATAAAAATAAGTAGAAACAGAAAACAAAAAGGGAAGTGTGGTTATCCATGATCATGACTTGTTTGACAAACCTACCATGGAGACATCAAGGGAACTGGGGCCATGGAGATTGTGGGGCTAACCCCACAGGGGGAGGCGAGGGAGGCTGGAAACACAGCATGACATCATTCAACAGCACTGAAACAGTGAGGCAGGATTAGGATGGTTTTCCATTCTTTGGCAATTGAAGTCCCTTGGATCTTGCATGTCTAACCTGGGACTTTCAGTATGTGATGTAATATGACCAAAAGTTGGAAACTATCTACAACGTTTAGTTATATTAACGATTGTAATTAAAACACCATATTTTAATGATGTTCTCTTGTTTTCTAAACAAACTGTGATAGTTCATATCAAGTGGGGAGTTGTTTTCCCAACACAACCAGGACTCGGCTTGCTCTAGGGTAGCAGCATTTCCAGGGTTCATGCATCTCCACTCCAGAAGAACACCAGGATTAGAACAGAGATGTTATTGCTGCCAGAACACGTTCAGTCCCAGAATCCACACAACAGGGTATGTAGCTAGAGGACACTATGATGCTACCCTCTTCATCCCAGGGCCACAGGGCATAGATGAGATCACCATGACATGACGCCACCACCTTCTCTGGCCTCCTAGGTAAAGAGTCTGTTGGCTCACGCCAGCCTCTCCCTTCCTCTGAAGCCCACTCCTGCCCTTTGCCAGGAAGCCTCTGAGTTCTCCAGCCAGGTGGTGGCAGCCCGGTGGCCGCAGCCCGGTGACCACAGCCCTGGTCTGTGCACTCTCAGCTAAAGCTTGCTGCCCCACCCTGGTCTCCACCAAACTCACAGAGAAACCTACAGGGCAGTCCAGCTGTGCAAATATCTCCCCAATGTGTCTCTTCTGCGGAGGTGGAGAAGGCTTGACAGGCATTTATTATTCATTTGCATATGAGATTCTCATGGCTGCTGTGATAGATTACCACATGCTTACTGGCTGAAAACAACACAAATATATTTTCTTCTAGTTCTGAAGGTCAGAAGTCTGTATGGGTGTTACCGGCTAAAACCAAGGTTAAGGGCAAGGCTGGACTCCTTCTGGAGATTCTAAAGGGGAATCAGGGTCTTCCTTTTTCTGGCTTGTAGAGGCCTGGTATGGTTTGGGTGTGTGTCCCCTCCAAATCTTATATTGAAACGTGATCCCCAGTGTTGGAGGTGTGCCCTGCGCTGGCTCCCCTTCCCTTCCACCATGATTGGAAGCTTCCTGAGGCCTCCCCAGAAGCAGATGCCAGCACCACACTTCCTGAACAGACTGCAGAACTAGGAGCCAATTAAACTTCTTTTCTTCTAAATTACCCAGCCTCAGGCATTTCTTCAGAGCAACGCAAACACCACCTAACACAGGCCCCCGCGTTCCCTGCGCCCGACCCCATCCTGCAGCCACACCACTCTCAACTCTGCTTCTGTTATCACAGCTCCTCTCTCCCTCTCTCTCTGACCCTCCTGCTTCCTTCTTATAAGGAGGCTTGTGATTAGTTGGGTCCACTTGGATAATCCAAGATTATCTCCTTATCTCAAGATCCTTCGCTTATCACATGTGCCAAGTCCCTTTTACCAAGGAAGAGAACATATTCACCAATTTTGGGGATTAGGATGTGGACATCTTCCAGGGGAGGCATTGTCTAGCCTATACCAGTTCTGAAGACCTGCTCCATGTTAGGGGCTGGCAGGACAAAGATGTATGCGCTCCACTCAGGGGTCCATTCAGAGGTGGGCTCAGAAGGCATCTGTGGGGGCTCAGAGGCCTCAGAAGGTGGGCTCAGAGGGCTCAGAAGCCCCAGGGAGTCCAGACCCCAGGGCTGTGAGTTCTGCCCAGGAGGGCACAGACAGGGGCCAAGGATGTCCTGGGCACAGTCACAGTCATTCTTTGCAGAAGGGACTGTGTGGACAAAGGCATTGCGATGGGGAAAGGGCGTGGCCTGTGGGTGAAACTGGAAGACACCTGGGTGCAGCTGTGGCCCAGTTCCTTCAAGGAAGGGCAGGCAGTGCGGCGGAGCAGAGCACCCAGCAGCAATTCTTCCCAAGGGCAAAGAGGCCTCGTGGAGAGATGGACGGGGTGTGAGAAACGTCATCGGGCTGCAGGCCCGGAGCAGGATGGGGGTGCTGGAGGCAGGTAGACAGTGGTCCTAGCAACTAACAAGAAATATATGTGCAAAGGAGGCAAGCATGGAGAGGCCCAAATGGGCCAGGACGGACGGGACACGGGAGGCGAGGGAAGGGGCACGTGAGCAGTGCCATCTGAGGGTTCAGGTTCCTCCACCACCAGACTGGCAGGTCACCTCCGAGCCCCCTCCCCACCCGCCGCCCCAGTTCTCAGCTAGAAGGGCTCAGAACACCGCTTTTAAGTATGTCATACCATAGAGAATTAAAAATAGTTTTTAAAAGGAGAGGGATATAAATATCACAAAGGCTCCTGGCTGCATGGAGAACCCCCAGGAGAGGAAAGCAGGGTTGGGGCGTGCCTCCACCCTCGGGGCCCTGGGGCCTTTCCAGTTAGACCTGGAGGTCTGCAGTTCTGCAGGAGCTGAATGTAGCTCTGGTCAACACCAAAATGACCCAGGGGCTTCTTTAAATTCCCCAAATCCTCCTTGGTTTTCCTGTGCCTTGGGGACAGTGGACCACAATCTCCAAGAAACAGTGGAACACAGGGGAACCAAATAAAAACAGGGACAGAAATAAAAGGTGAAGGTCAACCACATGGACCCCTCTGGAACATACCATCCTGCATTTCCCGGCCCAGCTCTGGCTTCCATCCTGTTGAGGAGCTTGCTGGGGCTCTCCCTGACCCCACGGCCCCTCACCACACACTCCCCTACCCTGTGGGTCCCTCTGCCACCTTCTTCATCCCAGGGCTACAGGACATAGAGGCAACCACTGTGACATGACATCACACGTTCGTTCTCTGGCCTCCTGGGTAGACAGTCTGTGACTCACGCGGGTCTCTTGCTTCCCCTTGAGTTCCACTCTCCTGCCTTCTGTCAGGAAGCCTCCCCAGGGTTCTGCAGCCAGATGGTGACAGCCCTGTGACCAGAGCCCAAGTCTGTACACTCTCAGCTCAGGCCTGCTGCCACCGCCCCGGTCTTCACCAAACTCACAGAGAAACCTACAGGCAGTCCAGCTGTGCAAATATTCCCCTCAAGGCTAGACTGGGCCTCCCTCCCCACCCCACACTCCTGCAGCACCCACAGTGAGCACCCATAGTTCCTACACGCTGAGCTCAACCTCACCATACCCCTGTCCTCTCTGTACTGAGAACTCCTAGTGTGTCTCATCCACCCATCCCTCCATCCCCAGCTCCCAGAATTTCAGGAGGACTCAACAACCATTATTTGACCAAAGGACCAGGCTTCAAGTAGGTAAGTCCATGTCCAAAGCAGGTTCAAAGTGTACTGCAGGCAGACAGGCAGCCCTTGGAAAAGAAGGCTGGGCTGCCACACATACAGCAAGTGTCCCCTGCTGTCATCACCAGAAGCATCTTCTACTCGTCACATGCCCTGGGTCTGGGTTTAGAAAATACAGTTCCTGACTTCCTACAAGAAGTCTTCCACATTGCTGTATTCTGGATAGGAGCCCAAAACTTGCTGACAAGGACACATACTTTCTACTCTGCAGGGAGGCTGGCCAGCCTCACCCCACCAACCCGATTCCAGCCTCCCAGACCCCTATATTCACATCTTGCTGGTGGAAAGAAGGGTGATCCCTTGTCCCACAGATGCTGGGGCTTTCTTCTGTACAGAATCAATTGTGGGACAACAGTGACAAGTGTGGGAGGCACGAGGCAGCAGTTCTAAGGCAACGCCTCAGTGCTGGGATGTGGGGCATCTTGATGGCCTTCATCCTGGGCTGCTGTTCCAAGGCAGAGCAGCTGACTTTAGCAAAAACATCACTGACAGACACACAGACATACAGACACAGACACACACACACACACAGACACACACACACACACATACACACACACATACACACACACACAGAGCTATACACTACAAACACACATACACACACCTTTCCTTTTGCTGAGAGCATTTTACTAACACTCTCCATTTCTCCGTCTTCCTCTTTTTCGACACTGGGCCGGGTGATACATATTTTTGGTTTCTTTGCCTCAACTACTCAGCTGTGCCCAAGTCTTGGAAAAGCAGCCACAGGCAATATGCAAATGAATGGGTGTGGCTATGTGCCAATAAAACTTTATTCACAAAAAGAGGCAGTGGGCCAGGTTTGACCTGTGGGCCAGAGTTTGCAAACCCCTACTCTGATAGAAAAAAAGTAGAAAAAAAAGACAAACCAGTAAGGAAGAAAAAGTCCAAGATTTTTTGATGCTGCACTTGTGATTTCCAATGCAATCTACCACTGTTTAAAAAAAAAAAAAAGCATGGCAAAAGTAAAAAAAAATTTTATAAAAAGGTTTCTATGGGAACAGGAGTTCACTTTTAATGGTTCAGTCACCCAAAAGACAATTGCTTTATTTTTCTCTCTTACCCTCAGACACGGCAGATATGATCTACAGCTTCTGGGCAGACAGACTTTGTCCAGAGCCTCAGCTATTCCAGCGAAAAATTAAATGCCAGAGTGTTCCACAGGTCGGGTAGGGCAGTTCATGAAATCTGGGCCTCTTGGGCAAAAGGTTGCTTCCCCAGAACCATAGCTCTTGTGAGACACCCTGCCCCTCCCATGAGGCTGTAGGGTCAGCAGACAGCTCAGGGCCACTCTGATGCACAGGCCTAGCTGCTGACACGTGATTCTGTGGCGAAACCTCTCCCTGGATCTGCTGCCAAGTGGACCGAGGGCTTCCCTCCCACTGCTGACAAGCCATTTGCGAGATGGGCTTCTGTTTCACCTGGCCCCTGAACACACTTGTTCCTTGGTACAAATGTGCATGGGTGGAGTCCAGAGCCCCTTGTTTGCCCCGATTGTGGGCCGGCTGCTAAACCTCCCTAGGTACCTTCAACTTGTCAGCCAAGGACAAGTCAAGAATGTACATCATTTACCATGTACGCCCATATAGCGAAGCTTATGAAATGCAACATTTTCTACCCAGGACACTTGGTGGAAGTGAGTCTCCAGCAGTCAGCAGTGAAAAGAATCTAGGATGCAGCCAGCTATGCTTAGTAGAGCCCAGAGTCACACACTAGCCATCCACGCATGCATGCTAGTGGCTGGAATGCAGACGGCACCAGGTGGGCACCTGCCCAGGCCTGCCACTCCTTGACCACCTTCCCAGGGGTAGATGTGAGCCTCAGATAATCCCAACCCTCTCATTTTACAAATGAGGAAACTAAGGAACAGCAAGGGGAAAGATTTTTCAGAATCTCACAGCAAGTTCACAACAAAGCCAGGACCCTGGCTCAGGCCTTGAGCCTTTGGGTCCTGGCTGTGGCTTCCCCAGCTGCACTACACTCCACCTGGAAAAGCCACTCAAGAAAAATCCACACCATGAGATAGGGACGGAGCTGGCACTAGAACACGGCCTTTAGCCTGTAATCAGGAGTGAACTCAAAGCCCGGGGCCTGACCCCAGCCACAGCCATAAAGAAACTTTCTACATGATGATTCATCCCTTAGAATGCAGCACACAGCCCCAGGGGTAGTGCCCTGGCAGGCAGTTCCTTGACATGAAACCTCTGCATTTGGTTTCCTTTAGATTTTTATGTAGAAACCTTCAGCGCATTAGCTGCCCTCTAACAGCTAGGGGAGGTGGGAATGGGAAAGGTCCCTCCTCGGCTCCATCCCTTCTCTGGCTGCTGGCTGACAGTGACCACAGAGGCATCCCCGTCCCACTGCTGTGTGCTCCCCTGCTGTGTGAACCAAAGGTCTAGAGGTAGACAGGTAAAGAGGGGGAGATAAGGAACTGGAGGGGCGGGCTGTGGGGGCAGGAAGTGGTAGCGAGTTATGGGAGAGAAGGTTGGTGTGGCATCCTGAGCCAGGCCACAGGTGACCTTGAACAACAGGCCACGGGGCTTAGACTTCATCCTGTAAGCCAGTGCAACCCAGCCTTTTTCTCATGGTGACATAGGACCACGGTACTATCTGTCCTGGGGTGGACCAAAGAGCTGCCCCGGCCCCCACTCTGAGACCCTCAGCTCACGGGTTGGGAAGCCCTGCTGCAGGTCACGAAACCTGCTGGTGGCTTTAATAGCATCGTGCTCCCGTGGCTGGGTGGTGGGTGGAAAGCCGTAAAGAAGTCAGTCCCTGCGGAGTCCAAGCTCGCAGGAGGAACACCTGTGCCTGGGCCTGAGCCAGTGGAACAAAAGGAGAAAAGTGGGCCACATGGGCCGGGGCTGATCCTTCTGAAAACGCAGGCCCTCTCCTGCCTCTGAGCCTGCCTTGAAGCGCTTCCAGTACCTTCCCTCCCTTCTGCCCTGTGCAACCCAGAACCCACGCAGTCAAGTTTCCGGCCTTCAAAGTCCAGGTCAAGAATGACAGCATCAAAGCCCCAAAGCACCAGAACGACAGGGACGGCCCAAGGCAGAACTGCCCTCTTGCACCGCTAGAATCAGAATATTCAAGCTCCAGTCTGGTTGGGTGCCCACGACAGTTTCACGTTCCTGAAAGGCAGAGACTAGAACCAGCTTTCATTCCCAGTGTCTGCAAGATGCTACGTGCTAAACAGCGCGGAGAAGGGCTGTGTGTTCTTTGGGTGCTGGAGGCTCCCCACGTGAATGGAGCCTTCTTTAAATCCTGGCCCGACACCCCTTTTTGTCCCATAGTACAGTGACCCCCAGAACTGGTGGAGCACTGAGCTGGACCCTGAGGCTCAGGCAAAGAGAGAGAGGGAGCAGCCAGAGCAGCTTGCCTTTGGAAGGACACCGGAGCCCTCGTAGCCAACAGCCAGGCAGGAAACTAAGGCATAGACCTATTAACTCACCACCTCTAACGTCAATTCAAGAAAACATGTCCCTGCCTTCCAACATGGCTCCAAGGAAGCGGGGACCACCTGGCAGAGGCTGCCAACATCTGCAATTCCATCTTCTCCTCTCCAAAAAGGTCAACACCCCCGTCTTCTTGCAAGGGACCCTGTGAGGGTGGCACAGTCTGTCTGCCCAGAGGGACGTGTCCGTGCTCTTTCAAACGGCTCCTCCTTGATGAAGGCCTGTATGAGCTATGCGTGTCAACATATGCATGAGAACCGTATCTGCTCAAGAATCAGACAGACGAAGGTGAGTGGCAGGCCTCTTGGGAGGGGCCATCATTCTGCCCAGCTCACCCTGACCTCCAAAGACAGGTCTAGAAATCTTCATTCCAACATTTTTTGGGGGGTGATCCATGACAATCCATGCAATATGATTGTGAAATCATATTGCATGGATTTCAGAATCCCACAGTTCAGGGCGAGCGATAAAAGCCTCGGATGAGCACGTGAGCAGAGGCCAAGCTACTTCTAAGTCAACTTAAACACACAGATATATGGAAAGATAGAAAGATATAGCTCTATTATTAAATTATTCTTCCCTGAAATGCAGTATCCCGGAGGCCATAACCTCAGGGCTACCCGTCATTACTGACCCCAGGATTACCCCATCCCAGGGCCCCGAGAGAGTCGAAGCTTTCTGAAAAGAATCAGGAATGCCTGACCCTGACAGCAGCTGCTGCCTGCAGATGGAGGCCGGGAATCCTTCTCAAGCCCTATGATTACAGATCCGTAAAATCCCACTGCAGCCCTCCTTCCATTGCCACAACGACTGTGGCTACTTGTGGTGCTATAAGCAGGCACTCAGTTTCAGCAGCAGCCCCTCTGCCTGGACTCCACCTGCCTCCCTCAACTTAACTGCCACCCGCACTGAGTTCAGAAGAACAAGACCCCGCTGGTGGCCCCCAAAGCCGATCATGCAGGCACATCACCGCCAGCCAACATCCGACAGCCAGTTATGGCAGATGCTCTAAGCGCAGTGCAGAGCACCTTCTGGTCTTTGCCCTTTGGCTGAGACTTCCTGAGTACCACAGAACCAAGGAGAGAAAATGCCTATTAAGCATTCAGTCAGGAAACTAACCAAGGGAAAAATCAAGAGAAGACAGATGCCGGCCCCCAACTCCACTCCCAGTCTCTTCTCAGCAATGCTAACTAAGCAAAGCACAAAACCTGACAGTAACTCTACAGTGCTAACGTCCCCCAAAATACACGGACAGCTTCATTCATTCATTATAGCCCCAAACTGCACACAACCCAAAGGTCCCTCAACAGGTGAAAGGATCATCAAACGGTGGTGCATCTATACCATGGAATAGTACTTAGCAAGAAAGGGAACTTCAGATTCAGGTGACAGTACAGAGCACAATGCTGAAAAAAATAAAGGCTGGAGTACATCCTATAGGATTCAATTGAGTATCAGGTTCCAGCGGCAAAAGTAATTTTCAGTAATGAAGATCAAGTTAGTTCCCTTGGTTGTCAGGGGCTGTGTCATTGGCTGGGAAGGAAGAGCTAGGGTATTTGACCATCTAGGGTACTGGAAATCTACATCTTGATCTGGGTGATTGTTACACAGATGTACCGATTAAGTTTTGTCGAACTTAAAAATATGTGCACATTTATACACATACATATATATTTAAAAGTTTGTTTTTTAAATGGCAAAGCCTGTTGATGCTTACATTGTAACTGACATTTGCCTAAAAGTGAGGACAGTTCACTGGGAGCTGAGGGGGAGGAGCCTACTCAGTGAACTCCTACTCAACCTCCAGGACCCATCTCAAATTGTCCCTATTCTGTGAAGCCTTCTCCCACTGTTCTGGTTGTAACCTAATGCCCATATTGCCAGGCATCTCTTCACAACGTCAATCTTCTCTAAACCAGGAGCTAATCCTAGAGGAATGCAGGAACTTGTTGCACCAAGCATTGGTTAGTATGTGCCTATTAAACACCCAAAGATTGCCTAAGAACAGATACATACACACACACACACACCCTGACAATCCAAACAAAATGGCTTCTCAGCAGAAGACACTAATGCCCACCCCCAAATAGGATGTCAGTTTTTCTAAGGCAACAGCATCCAGGCACTTGGCTTATTATCAAAAGAGACACTTTCAATATCCCCAGCCCAAGCCTCCTCCTTTAATCACAACCAGAAGAGACCAGAGGAGCCCAGAGCAAACTCAGTTTCCAGTGTCCACCCCAGGAGGTTACCAACTCCTTTTGAGGTCACCTCTGCCAGCACTGTCCTTGCCCAAGCTAGGGGCAGGCCAGATCCACCTGGGCTCCCAGGAAACATTCTATCAGGTGTAATGTTTAAACCCGACTGCTTGGCCATTCCCCAGTGGCTGGGGCTCCCTGCCCTCTAACAGTAAAGTCACTACCCTTGCTCGGGGAGGGCACCCACAGCCCCATCACCTCTCTGCCCAGGCCTCCCAGCTGGCTCCCAGCCACTCCTAACCTTGAACTCTCTAGAAACCCACACCTGCAGGGGAAGCAGTTACAGAAACTTCACCTGCACAGGTCAAGGTGGGTGAAGAAGGGCGGGAAGTGGCGTTCCATCCAGTTCTGCAAAGCCCACGTATATACATAAAAAAGAAGCTGGAAATACACTTCCACGAAGAACAGCTCTCTTTTGGGCGGGTAGGTTGTGGGGAAAAATTATGGGTGACTTTTTCCTTCAGATATTTTTGTGCTTTCTAAGTTTCCACATTTAATATTCTTTTGAAAGAGAAACACACTTCATGTGTGGCACCGCCAACCCCAGCCGCTCTACACCACCGGAGCTTCTCTTTCATCTCTTCTCAGCTACCTCCCAGGTAGACGCCTTGGTCCCCATGTCTCGTGCCCAGGCAGGGTCCCAGTGGTGGCGGGCTGGACTCTCACCCTCTCCCTAGTTGGAGTCCTGATCCTGAAGGGGAGGGGCAGCTCCCTGAGCAAAGCAACCACTGGAGATGGGTGCTTGCCTGACCCCACCGATCTTATCCACACCCCTGGCCCCCCTCTCCACAGCTCACCCCCTGAAGCGCCGCCCACCATTCAATTCCCCTTGCCTCGAAGGTACTTAGGAAGTGCGCGAACTCTCTCTCTCACACACACACACACACACACACACACACGGAGTGGCACTGTCTCCTCCCCTCCCTGACCTGGGCCGGCGCCCCCAAGAGCCCACACACAAACTTCTCCAAACTCGCAGCAGTGGCTAGAGGGAGTGGTGACGTCCCCCTAATGAAAATGCGAGCCCTGTCCCCCCAACACACACACGTGTGGCGCCCCACCCCCTGGGCAATTGTAAATCTGGCCGCGGCCGGACGCCCTGGGGCTTGGGGGCGGGTGTCCAACTCCAGCCCCCCACCCTAAGGGAAATGACAGGAACGATGAGCGGCCAGCGAGCGGGGGCGGCGCAGGGGAGCTGCCAAATGTCGGAGCGGCGCCCCGGGCTCCCCGAGTGCCCGGCCGGGCGATCCCGGGGCGAACCGGGGCTGCGTTACCTTGCAGGTTCTGCACTCGGATGTCGCTGATCTGCCCGATGAGCTCCTCGCGCTGGAACCAGTCCCACTCGTGCGCAGCCATGAAGCGCCGGCGGGAGGGCCCGGGCCAGGGCGGCGCGGGCGGCTGGCGCGGAGAGCCTGGCGGGCGGGCGCACGAGCGGCACGCACCCGGCGAGGGCGCCGCGGAGCTGGAGCAGCGGCGGGCGCGGGCGGGGCGCGGGCGGGGCGCGGGCGGGGCGGGCGGCGCTGTCGGGGCCGCCCCCGCCGCGGGCGGGCAGCGAGCGGACGCGGGGCGGCGGGTGCGGGGCGCCGAGCTCGCGCTCACTCCCCCGTGCGGGGGCGGGGACCCTGGGGGCGGGGGGCGAGGGGCGGGCGAGGGGCGGGGCGGGGCGGGGCGGGAGGCTGGGTCAGGCCGGTTTCTTTTTTTTTTCTTTCCGGGGTGTGTGTTGGTTGGATTGTTTGGTTACAAACCCACGGTGATGAGACGCGGGTCCCGGCCCCCAGATTGTGATGTCTCAATCGTTTGCCGGGTGACGCAACTGGGGGTGAACCCGCGGGTCCCAGTACTTGCTCCAGGAGGCTGCGCGCAGCGCCTCCCTCCCGTCCAGGATAAGACGCCCCCTCCGCCGGTCCCTTGTCCTCTGCCCATTCTGGAGAGGCAGCCCCCACTTGGAGGGACCAGCACCCGAGCCCTGTCCATCTCCGAATCCTGGGAGCCCTGCGTGGGGAGCGTCAAGGGCCTGGGTCGGGGGGCAAACTAGTGTGGAGATGAAGTTGTCGGCGCTCCAAAGTGGGGGCCGCGGGAGAAGGGCCTCCTTCGTTGGTTTAAATACTAGGAGCCTTTTCCGGTCCAGAGATGTGACCCCAGTTTCTACGAAGGAGCGAGAAGCAGGCCACTCCTAAGAGCTAGGGTACGCAGTAGGGTCTCCGGTCACTAAGTCTCCAAGTGACCCTCTCTGGGGTCACTTGAAATGACTGAAAATGCCAGGACAGAACTTCCTGTGGAAATTACTGAAAATGCCAGGCCAGGCCTTCCGGTCCCCTCCCCCCCCCCTCCACTGTTGAACTCTGGAGAATTCCTGGATCTTATCTTGTTTGGGGCCCACCATGTGGTTTACACTGCGTAAAAGTGAGACCCTACAGTTACCAAATTTTCTCAAGGCTGAAGCATGACCTAGGAGCAGGAAGTCCCAGCCCCTGCTCCCAGCTCCGTGCTTGGTCCCCTTCTGTGACAACTAAAAATGGCTTTAAATATGCAGTAAAAGAGGCGAAAAAAAACCGGACTGGGCTCACTGGGCGTTTAAACACAGGGCCTGTGCGCATCACTGCTCTGTTCACAGCAATGAATCCTGGAAACCCGGCTACTCACTAATTACCCAGTAGCTATGGAGGTCCGCCTGAAGGACAGGCCTGTGCCCTTGAGGCAGGGCCCTGAAAGAGGGTGAATCTACCCTCAAGTCATCCATGGGGTTGGGAGCTGCAGTAGCCATTAAACAAGGAAAGGAGATCTCTAAAGTGCACTCCAGAAAGGAGAAAGTCAGTTTAGATTAAGGAACTGGGAATGGGGGTGGAGGGCAGCAAAGGTCTCTAAAGACTGACCTTGGAGCTGAGCCCTGAAGGAGGAGAGGAACCCCCACTGGGACAGCAGTTTGATCAGGGGTGGGGGGAGGAGGGATCAGTGGAGGCCCCATCAGGGGCTCCAGGGTTCCAGAGCTTGAGGCAGGAACTTCCTCCTGCCACCTTGATTCTTAATCTTGTGGTCATTTCACACTCCAGGGAGCAGGATCCCTTTCTGCGTCCCATGGAGCCAGGGTGGTAGTAGCAGCCAAGCTAATTTTGCCCCATTTGCTAGCCATCTCCCTGTTTTCACACTTCAATTTATTTTCCATAGTTGCTGTGAGGTAAAGTTGTTTTTCTTTACAAAGCAGAGAGCTAAGAGAATCAGCCTTCTTCTGCATCCTGAGACAGGTTGCAGGGAATCTGGCTTTAAGCGATGTGCCGTGTGGATGTTAGCTGCAGGGATGGGCCATTTTTCATGGTGCAAAGATGACTGGTCCGGGGAATGGACAGCCACATCATTTGGGGAACATTACCCAGGCAGCAACAGTTCTCTAGCAGGGAGGGACTATGATCACCATCAATTGAGCACCAACTGTATACCAGATGTTGGACAACTCTCAGCCGAAATTACTTCTTTGCTTTGCAGTAAGGTGGAAAGAATTTTAGGTGTTTTTCAAAAGGGGATAGAAGCCAGTACTGAGCATGAGGCTGGCCTCTAAAAGGTACTTGAATATTCATTGAATTCATGTGTCAATATCACCCCCGTCCCCTTCAGTGTCTCTAGGCTCCTCAGTGGAGCACACAAGGTCATCTGTGATTGATCCCTGCCCCTCAATCCTGGCTCTACACTTTTTGTCCCAGCAGTGCTGAGCTGCTGCAGGTCCTGGCCATATCCACTCACTTCCAGACCTTTGCTCAATTGTCCCCTTTGAAATGCCCTTCCCCTGCTCCCTGCACTTCACCTCTACCTAGCTTACTCCTGCTTAATCATGTGCACCTCCGAGAGCCTTCTCCAACACCCATAGGCCCAGATGGGTGCCTGTCTTATACAATTCCCGTAATATTAGGTACAATCACATAATGTTCAATGAATGCTGCAATTCTGCTTCCCCATTGCATGGTACTATAATTATGTTTACTTGACGGTTTTCTTCAATCAGTTTTGAAGTACTTGAAAACAAGGGCTGTTCTGTGTCTGGCACAGAGAGAGGTCTCAACATTAGATGGATGGATGAATAAATGATTCTCACTATAGGCCTAAGCCCAGAAAGCAAAGTGAAAAAACAGTTGAACTTCATGTCCCAGGCCACAGTACACTTCTGGAAAGGTGATTTTTAAAAAGTTTGCATATGTGCAGCAGAAAAAGCACATGCTTTTGGGAACCAGGCAAGTACCAGTCTGTGGTATGTCCCTTCCTCTGGGTGTGCCCAGCCTCCTGGATCTGGAGTTCTGGCTGGGAGAGAAGGGTGTGTGACTTTCAGAAAGAACTAGGTATTTGGCATCTTGCGTGAATCAACAGTACTCTTTTTATTTTGCACTTTTTTGGGGGAAGGAGAAGTATTCTGCCTGAAGGCTTGGATTCCTGGGAGTTCCCAGAAACTTTTTATAGAAGTTTATAGAAGTTGCCCAATTCTGCTAGAATCTTTGTCATTGTTTAAAACTGATTTCTGTTGAGGGAAAGGACTTGGAGTCAGAGAATTGTAGAGAATCCCCGAAATGAACCTTAGAGATCACTAAATCTAACATCTCTTCCCGTGTACGGGCTTCTAAAACATGGTCCAGACAGGTCCAGATTCCCTGCGCCATCTCATGATGGATGGCCCAATGGTCTTCCTGCCTCTCCTTTTGCGAACTAATGAATTCTGGCAGGAAACGCAGGCGGAGGTTTTCATCTCCTCATCCCAGACCCACTTTGGGGAAGAATGGGACAATGAAGATAACCCCAGCGTATCCTCCCAGCCATTTCCAGGAAAGGAGTGTGCTGGGGGCTTTGGCAAGTGGGATGCTGCCTTCTCTGGTCCTGGCCTCAAGCCCTCACATGAGTACAGCCCTTTAGGGTTTGGGCAGCCCTTCCTTAGCCAGTGTTCATCTGGTCTTTGCAGTGACTTCATGAGGCCAAGGAGGCAGGGATGAGTTTTAGATGGGTCTCAAAGCTACTCAGTAACCCTCCAAGATCACAGAGCAAGACAAAAACCAGACTCTGTCCTGTAGCTCTTACCGCCTACCCTCATCTCTTCCAAATATGACTGCATAATGGCTTATACTATGGGCCAGACCAATGCTTAGCAATTGGTATTAGTCATATGTTTATGTCATATTTTTTTTAAAGTCTTAACTCCATTAAATCAGAGTGCTTACCAGCATATAAAAACCTTTAGAAATTTCAAATTAAGTCCAAGGAAGTGATTATTTTGGATCCTAGCTAGATTGACCAATGATTATCCTTCAAATGGGCCAAAAACATCTTGTGGGCAGGCGGCTTGCATTATGATGTCACCAGTCTGCACTATATCATAAAGACCCCCTGGAATTATTGGTCACCCAGGGTCTGGCCCTGTGCTAGTACCCAACTGTGAACAAGACCCAGAATCTACCTGTGAAGAGGGGTTCCAGCTCTCTACAGTATAGCCTGGCTCTGCAGTTTAGACCTTGTCGAAAAGGCATCAAGGAGCCTTCGGAGGACTTAAACAGGGATCAGACTGTCCCTTTAGTTGTGGTGTGGAGAGGTGATCAGAGGAGTGAGGCAGGCTGTCAGGCAGCCCTGCTGGCCTCGGTGATACAGGTGTCAGGCAGTGGCGGCCTTCACCAGAGTGGTGGTCGTGGAGATGGATTCTCCAGCTGTTCAGACAGTGGAGTCAGCAGTACCTGGTGGCTGGCTAAGGAATTTTGCAACACCCTGTCCATACGCTTTTGCTTCTAGGACTGCTGCATGTCTGTTACACCCAGTACACTGCAAACTCCTCAAGAATGCCTTGCAAGCAGAGCTGTCTCATTCATCTGTGCATCACCAGAGCCCAGTACCGTGCTGAGCACGTAGTAGGAGCCCAATAAATGTTAGTCGCATGCATGAATATTTAAACAAATCATATTTAAACTTCACCAAGCAGTAACTCCCAATACTCATTGAGTACTAAGCTCCTGAAGAGAGTCAGGGTCTCATCTGTCCCATCTGTGCCTAGGGGATGCTGGGTGTCTGCCTGTCTGCTGAGGTTTTTCCTACTCAACTTTTTTCACCCATTGCTACCTTCCTCCAGGAATCCTGTGGGGGATGATGCAAAGGATGGTAGCAGAGACAGATGCTGAGACATAGAAATAATCTAGGCTCAGGCAAAAGGATGGTGGGTGTGGTGCTGTAGCCAGCAGACAGAAGTGACTACTCACGAGCTATGTGACCTTGCGCAAGCTCCTGATTTCTTTTGGCCTCTGTGCTGTCATCTGTAAAATGGGGCCCAGTGTCCCTACCTGGAAGGATTGTGTGAGATCAGAGCTGAGCATCTAGAGAAGAGATGCTTCAGTGAGGCTCTTCAGTAAGATTCAGGTCGTTCCCATGGCACAGAGTGAACAATATTCAGAAGAGAAACTTCCCTTGAACTTGGGAGATTACCTATAAGTAAAAGATTAATATATTATGTGAGATTTTATTAATTTTTTTGGTGTGTGTAGGTGTTGATGGGTGGTTAAAAAAAATCCTGCTTCCCTAAGTAGATGGCACCGGATGCCCCAATTTCCACAAATAAAATCCTTCATTTCTCCCAGGTTTGAACAGTCGAAGGCTGCTTCTCTAGAGCCAGCTCTGTTAGTTTTTTTTTTTTTTGTAGACATTAGAACACTATTTAAAGCATGTACATCTCCCAGTGAAGCAAATGATAAACTTTCCCACCTGCGAAGTGTGAGATATTGGCAGTGTAGAGATGTGAAGAGAGAGAGGGTACTATGGAGGGAAAGAAAACATTGTATATGAGGTACTTGCAACAGCATTGCAGATTATATATATATATGTTTTTAACATTTAGAATCAAAAGCGAATTTTGTTGCTGATGGTCCCAGGAAGCTCACACCTGTAGTCCCAGCACTTTGGGAGGCTGAGGAGGGCAGATCACATGAAGTCAGGAGTTAGAGACCAGCCTAGCTAACATGATGAAATCCCATCTCTATTAAAAATACTAAAATTAGCCAGCCATGGTGGTGGACACCTGTAATCTCAGCTACTCGGGAGGCCTAGGCAGGATAATTGCTTGAGCCCAGGAAGCAGAGGTTGCAGTGAGCCAAAATCTCACCACTGCACTCCACCCTGGGTGGCAGGGCAAGACTCTGTCTCAAATGAATAAATAAATAAATAATAAAAATAAAAACTAAAGTGTGGAGCAAATAAAATCCTTGAGCCAGCCCTTCAAACTGACATTCCTTGCATGGACAACTCAATTAAAAAAAATTTCTTGTGCATCTATTAACTTACCATGCAGCTGACATTCACCAAGAACTCACTATTTCCCAAAGATTAGGTCAAGTGCTTTGTATTTATTATCTCATTTAATCCTCTCAATAACTCTTCCAAGGAGATACTTTTATCATCCTGATTTTATTGATGAGGAAACTAAGGACAAAAAACTTCAGTAATGTCCCCAAGGTCACACAAGTCATTAGGTTAGCCAAGAAGGAACTGGAGTTCAGATGTTGTACAGAAACCAAGTCTCATCTTTCTGCTCTGCAGCAGCAGCCTTTGAGTAGAATAGTTGAAGTGAAGAGATTCACTAAGAAACACTTTCAGCCAATTGTTGGTCTTAGGTAAACAAGCTCACAAGGGGCAAGTGTTCCCTTTTAGGCGGGCAACAAAAAGTCCCTCCATTGCCCTCCGCAGAAAGGTTTCTTCTGTGTGTGTGAAACGCTGGGGGCATTTCCACCTCTGACCCCTGAGCATCCCAAACAATGTGGCTGTGCTGGAAAAGTATGTATGTTTCCTGCTGTTCAAATTGATTTCAACCAGTAGATTCCAAAACAAAGCAAAAAAAAAAAAAAAAAAAAAAGCCTTTATCCAAGCCAGCAAAAAGTCCTGTCAAGTTTATGTGATAAGATGTCCAAATCCATCCTTGGTAGCCAGTGTCCAGAGAGGACCTCCACCAACCCTTCCCTTCCTGCAGGGGCATGAAGCAGGAGAATCTCAGTTCTTCTCCCTTGAAACTGGGCTGTGATGCAAGACAGGTGAGCCCCAGAATTGGGGCTTAGCTCGGGAGGGTCCTTGGCTTCATCTAGGAAAGAATTCAAGGGTGAGCTGGTGGTGTGAAACAGCAACTTTTATTGAAGCAGGAGTGTACAGCAGCAGCAGAGGCATGGCTCCTTGCAGAGCAGGGCTACCCGGACAGTGTACCCAGAACAGTAGCTCAGAGGCAGTTCGCTTTTAATTATATTGCACATTAAGGGGCAGTTTATGCAGAAATTTCTAGGAAAAGGGTGGTAACCTCTGGGTTGTTGGGCCATTGCCATGGAAGGGGGTGGTAACCTTCAGGTGTTGCCATAGCAATGGTAAACTCACAGGGCACACTGTGGAGTGTCTTATAGGGAGGTCCTTCTGTCCTGACCTGTTTCAACTAGTCCTCAGCATGATCCAGGGTCTGAGCCCCACCTTCTGAGTCCAGTCCTGCCTCCTACCTCAGCTGGATTTAAGGACTTGCTTGACTAAAAGAATGTAGTGGATGCAATATTTAGGGGCCCTGAGGCTGAGTCATAAGAAGCCTTGCAGCGTTTGTCCTGGCCTCTTAGAACCCTTGCTCTGGTCACAGCCTTCTTCCTTTTTTTTTTTTTTTTTTTTTTGGGACAGAGTTTCTCTCTTTCACCCAGACCAGAGTGCAGTGGTGCGATCTTGGCTCACTGCAACCTTCACCTTCTGGTTTCAGGCAATTCACCTGCCTCAGCCTCCCAAGTAGCCAGGATTACATGTATGAGCCACTGCGCTCAGCCCGGCTTCTTCCATTTAATCAATCTGAGAGTGCCATGCTATGAGGAAGCCCAGCCAGCCACGTATGGGGTAACATAGGTCCCACCAGCCCCCAGTTGCTCCAGCCACCTCAGCCCAGGAGCCAAGCAGGTGAGTGAAGAGCCACCTCGGACAAGAGTTCATCTTCAGCCCAGCTGAGCTTTTGGCCTGGCTGCAGCCCCAGCTATCACCTGACTGCAATAGCATAAGAGAGCCCACACAAGAATTTCCCAGCAGAACTCAGTCAACCCCCAAAATCCTTGGAGAAAATCCACCGCTTAGTTTTAAGCTGCTCAGTTCTGTTACGTGACACTAGCTAACTGGAGCACGATCCTCTCCTCTCCTCTATCTCCCCCGCGTCCTGGCCCAGGTCACCGTCATCTCCCCTTTAGAGTCCCTCCACCGCCACCTGCCTGTTTCCTTGCCTGCCATGGCGGTCTCCAACCTCACTCCCAGGGTGATGTTCAAATGTCACTCCCTGGCCTCCCCCTGCACGTCTCATGAGAATCAGCCTCCTTGTCATGTTCACAGGGCTGGAAAAAGCTTGACCCCTCCTCTTACTATTTCCCCCTCCTCTTTCAAGCCACCTGTTTCTTTCAGTTCCTCAAAAGAGCTGCTTTATGTGAAAATCCTATGACTCAAGAACTTCACTCGGGGGCTGCACTCACCAGAAGTGTACAAGTATCAGCCGGCCATGGTGGCTCACTCCTGTTAATCCCAGCACTTTGGGAGGCTGAGGTGGGTGGATCATTTGAGGTCAAGAGTTCAAGACCAGCCTGGCTAACATGGTGAAACCTCATCTCTACTAAAAATACAAATATTAGCCAGGCATGGTGGTGTAGGCCTGTAATCCCAGCTACTCGGGAGGCTGAGGCAGGTGGATCACTTGAACCTGGGAGGCAGAGTTTGCAGTGAGCCAAGATCGCACCACTGCACTCTAGCCTGGGCTACAGAGCAAGACCCTGTCTCAAAAAAACAAAAAAACATAAGAAGTGTACAAATATATTCCTTGAAAGATGTGTTCAGGAGTATTCATAGCAATGTTATTCTCTGTAGCCAACGCAGCCCAAAGATCCATCAGGAGAAGGATGGGTAAATCATGGAATACGATTCGTCAAGGAGAAGGAGAGAACGACACGGATGAGTCTCATAACTCTAACACGAGGTGAAAGCAGCCAGTTACAAAATAGTGCACGCTGCAGAGTCCTGTTGAAAAAATGCTCGAAAACAGACAATCTGTGATGAGAGAAGTCAGGATGGTGTTTGGCCTTGGAGGGAGGAGGGAAATGCGAAGGAGGTAAGGAGTGCCGCTGTGGTGCCCGTCATGCTTTGTTTCTTATGTGGATCTGGTTACACAAGTGTGTTATTCTCTAGAAGACAGTTCGCCAATTGTACATTTTCTGGCTGGATGTTCAATAAAGTGTTAAAGGAAAATAAAAGTACTGTCCTGTCTCCTTCCAAATGACTTTCTTACATACTCCTTCCAAATTCCTCCACCTGGAATTACTGCTTTCTCTTAGTCTTCTTCTGGTTTTTCAGATCTAGCTCAGATCTCCCCTCCTTGGGGAACCCTTCCTCTGCCACATCAGTCAGCCTTGGCTGTGGGACAAAGCACAGTGGCTCAAAGCAGTCTCATTCATTAGCTCATGATTCTGGTGGTTGGCAATTTGGGCTGCTGGGGAGGAAGATGTGGACCAGTTTTGAGCAAGCAAGGCATGAAGAAAGAGAATCCTCGTTCAGTGCCCATCTGGAAAGCTTCACTCATGCTGATCTGATTTAGTGCGTAGTTAGACTGTGCTTTATAAATGCATAAACAAAGAATTGATAAGATTTGTTCTATAATCCCAGCTGAACACACATGGCAGTTACTGTGCTGTTAGCTGGGGACAGAGGGATGAATAAGATTAACGCAGGAGGTGGGTATGGCTTCATTTGTTCATTTTTTTTATTCCTTTATTTGTTCATTCATTTCACTAACCAACTTTAATGGAGGGCCTGCCAAGTGCCAGGCAGCATTCCAAGCCCTGGCATCCAGTGATGAACAAGACAGACAAATTTCCTTTCCCCACGGAGCTGCACCTTAGGAAGTCCAGCAGTGAAGGAAGCAGAAAATAAACAGAGGAAAAGACACACGATGCCAGCCTGTGAGAAGTGCTAACAAAATAGACACAAGTGCATCCACAGGGACCGAGGTGTATACAGGTATATGGAGTCCAATTCTGCTGGGGCAGACGGCAGGAAAACTTCCTAAAAATAAGTACTGTCTTTTTAGTAGAAGCTATGTCAGGGGATTAATGTGTGTGTTTTTTTCTTTTCTTTCTTTCTTTCTTTATTTTTTTTTTTCATACAGAGTTTTGCTCTTGTTGCCCAGGCTGGAGTGCAATGGCGCAATCTATACTCACCGAAACCTCCGCCTCCCTGGTTCAAGTGATTCTCCTGCCTCAGCCGCCCGAGTAGCTGGGATTACAGGCATGAACCACCACACCTGGCTAATTTTGTATTTTTAGTAGAGATGGGGTTTCACCATGTTGGTCCGGCTGGCCTCAAACTCCTGACCTCAGGTGATCCGCCCATCTCAGCCTCCCACAGTGCTGGGATTACAGGCGTGAGCCACCGCGCTTGGTCCAATGTGTATGTTTTTTTTCAGACAGAGCCTCAGTCTGGAGTTTACCATAAAGTAAACATCATTTTCCTACTTTGTAGATGGGGAACCGATGTTCAGAGAAGTTGAGTCACTTGTCCAAGGTCACACAGCAGTGTGAGGGTGGTTCCACACTGGTGTGTCCCAAAGGGTATCTGCTGTCCAGTCTTGTTCTCTTGGTAGAGGCGATAAGGCCTGATGAAGCCATGAAAGAGAAGTGGGTTTTTACTTGGTGGGCAATGGCCAAGGGGAGTGAAGGGAGCCCGGTGAGCCATGCTACTGGCTGTGAGACTGCCTGGTGTGGTCCAGGAGCTCAGTGCAGCCTGGGCCAAGCATATGAGCTGGGAAGGAAAGGTGGAGGGCTGGGTTCAGAGGGAGAGTGCGTTCTTGTTGATGGTGCCACGGAGGGTGCAAGGCTGGGGAGGGACGATTGTAGGCTCTCGTTGAAACTCAGCTATCCAGAGCCTGTGTTCCCATAGGCCTCCAGCTCCTCAGCTGCAGGAAGGAGACCATACAGTGTTCAGAGCACAGGCTCTGCAATCAGACGGCACAGGCTGGGTACGTGGTGGGCTTAGCAATTTGCTCTTGTGAGATACAATGAGATTTCTCAGCAAATTCTGCATCTTGGATTTGGCTTCATCTGTGTCTGAGTCTCATGCAGCTAGTTTGCCATGGATCAGCACATTCGCATCATCTCTTCGATCCTTTTCAAAAACAACAGCCCGTGTTCAAATCTCAGCTCCACCACTTCCTCCCTGTGAGGCCTTGGGGAAGCAATGTATCCACTTGGTACCTCTTGTAAAATGGAGGTGGCAGTGACTTTTATTTTTTATTTATTTATTTTTAGACAGTCTCACTCTGTCACTCAGGCTGGAGTGCAGTGGTGCGATCTCAGCTCATTGCAACCTCCACCTCCCAAATTCAAGTGATTCCCGTGCCTCAGCCTCCTGAGTAGCTGGGATCACAGGCATGAGCTACCACATCCAGCTAATTGTATGTATTTTTAGTAGAGACGGGGTTTCGCCATGTTGGCCAAGCTGGTCTTGAACTCCTGTCCTCAAGCGATCCGCCCAAAGTGTTAGGATTACAGGCATGAGCCACCACGCCCAGACAGCAGTGACTTTTGAATGAAGTAATATATACATGATGTGAAGAACTGTCTTGGCACAGAGTAGACACACAGCAAGGACCACGTGCTGTCCTTGGGGGCTTCTGACCAGACCCCACAAGCCAGTGTCACTCCCAGGCAAGTCAAGTGTTTTCTGACGGCAGCATCGCTAGCAAGGGCAGGACCCTGGAGAAGGCAGGATCCCCGGTGAAGGCAGGTCCTGAGGTTCAGGGGGCGGCCCTTGGCCCGGATGGAGCCAGGGGGATTCTTGAGCTTGGTTCACAAAGAGAGGAGGGTACTGCGCGATCTCTGCAGCCAACCACATTTTTTTTGATACCGTTGATTTTACCAATGAAAAGGCGCGGGCAACATCTCCTACGCCGATTAGCCACAGCCTCTGGTGCCGATTTAGCAAAGCCATGTTTGACCAGGTCTGAGGCTCACTCCCCTGTGGAGCTGCTTCCTAATTATGTTACTTCAAGCACCCGCCCCTGGGGTGTAGGTTAAAAAGTCAACCAGCACACTCATGTACATCGATCAGTGTAGACAGAGGTGCCGTTCTGAAGACAGTCACCGATGTGCGCCAAATACCTACTGCGACATCCATTCCTGCTGGGTGGGCCTGCTCCCTCTACCCCTCCCCTCCCTCCTGCGCCAGGATTTGGGAACTGGCCCCTCACTCACTGGTCGAACCCCCTCAGTTGGTCACAAGCCCTGTGGAGGCGGGAAGGAGGCTGGGGTGGGAAGGCAGTGAGGAAGGACAGGACCTGACCTCAGGGAAGCAGGAGCCTCAGTCTGGAGTTCGGGCTGCCCTAATTTGCTGTTTGACCTTGGAAGTCCCTTCCCCTTTTGAGAATAGGGCTCATCTCATTTCTAAAGAAGACATTCCATGGGAGAGGTGGTGCCCTGCAAGTGTCGCCTGGGTGGCTGCAGGCCCTCCCTAGGGCCCAGTCATTCTGAAAGATGCCCTTGCGGGCTGGGAGAAGACGGGCTTCCCCTCTGGCCTGGTGGCGGCTCTCTGTCTGCCACTGCCCAGAGGTCAGAATCCTGGGTCCTCTGGCACGTGCAGCCACTCTCAGCATGACAGAGAGGATGGCGCCCCTTCTTTCAGGGCCTGAGGCCTCACCACAGGCATTTCAGTCTGGGGACTATTGAACCAGGACTATTGACTCTGGTCCTGGAGGGTGACTGTGGACATAGAGCTTCCCGGAACCTAAGTTCTCATCAATGGGATGGAAATATCAATATGCCTGTCCTAGATTTCTCACAGGGCTGGTGAGGTGCTCAGTTGAGAGGGGCATGTGCAGGACAGTGTGGGCAGTCATTGGCAGGGGAGGGGGAGCTGTCTGAGCTGGCCAGATGCTGAGGAGGAAGGGGTGGAGGGGAAGCTGCTGGAAGTGGGGAGACACCCTTGAGATGCACGTGGAAGGAACCGAGAGCTGAGCCAGCAGAGGAAAGAGGGTGGGAGGGTAGCCAGGTGGGAGAGCAGGAGGAGCCACAATACGGAGGCTAAGGGCGGTGCAGTGGGCTTGGGGGATGCACAGGTCACCCATTGCCCAGAGAGGCTCCAGTTTGTCCCCTGCCTAAGAGGCACCTCCACTGTTCCAGGACTCCTTTCCTCCTTTCTCCTACCTTCTTTTCTCCCTTCCTCCCTCTCTCCCTTCTCCCTCCCTTTCTTCTTTTTCTTTCTTTCCTTCTCTTCTTCCTGCTTCCTTCACCAGAAGTTACTGGTACCCACTATGTACCAGCCACTGTGCCGGGCACAGACGGGCATACATCAGCCCCTGCCTGCAAGGTGGGACAGGGATATGGGAGAGAAAGACAAGAAACACCTCTCTGTACAGAGAGTCAACTACAGTGGGTAAGTGCCCGGAAGAGAAAGTCAGGGAGTGGTGAGAACGTCTAAGAGGGAACCTGTTCTCTGTGTGGGGTGTGGCTGGGGCAGGGTGGTAGACTGTTTACAAGGTCATGGCCTCCGTAACTCCTCCCAGCCAAGGCAGAGTTCATTTCTTCACCTCTTGATTCTGAGCTTGGCTATGACTTGCTCTGGCCAATGGATATTCGAAAACATGGCAGAAGCAGAGGCTTAGAAAGTGCTTGTGTGTTCAGACTTTTACCCCCTTGGAATTCTGAGACATTAATGCTAAAAGCCCAAGCTAGCCTACCTGAGAGGCCACAAGGAGGAGAACCAAGGTGCCCGTAGCAACAGGGTGCTACCTGGCACACACATGAGTGCATCTTGGATCCCCTAGCCCGGCTGACGTGGAGGCATGAGTCCGTGTCTTCCTCCCTGACGGCATCAGTGAATCTTAGGGAAAGGGCACTGGCAGAGGCGCTGCAGCCTCCACTCAAATATCCGGCTTCTCTTTGTTTTCACAACTTGCAATGTGCGTGCACTGAAGTTTGCTTGGTTGGAGGAAATGCACACAGTCATGACATTGCACGTTAGAGTTCGTCACGTGAGTGGAATTTGTGGTTAAGGGAGGGATCATCATTTTCCCAGAGGTTTTAGGTGGGCTTTAGCTCCAGAAAAATCTATAATCTCCCCTCCCCCAACCTGACCCATAGCTCTGTACAAATGGACAGGCTCTGCTTGCCCTGGAGTATCTTTGCCAGGAGGACCCCAGCCCCCGTGGAGTGATGGAAGTCAGCACTCGATAGCAAAGGCTGGCTCTCTCCTACACAGCAGGGGCTGATTTGGGGATGGAGGGAATGCAGACCCTCTGAGAAAGGGTGACCTTTGCAGCTAGGCCATGTGGCCAGACTTCAGTAACACCTCTCCATTTAAATTGATATTCCTCTTAATCAGCAGTGATGGGGGGATTGTTTCTTAAATGCTGCTAAATGCAGTGCTGGGTCCCAGGCGAGAAGGCAGGGGTCTTGCTAATTCTCCTCCGTGACGTTCTCCAGCTGGAAAGGGCTTCTGGCAGCCCCTACCTGTGAGAGGGGCCTGCTTCCAGAAGTAGGTTGACAAGCATCTGGAAACTAAGAATTCTCTGCACATTGCCTATAATTTCCCTTTGATTTTACATGTCCCCCAGCCCCCAGAACCATTATTTTTTTTTAAGGAAAGCAAAGATTAAATCCTCATACCTCGCTGGAAAAGTGGAGGGGACCACATTCCAGCATCTGGTGCCCTATTTGCCCAAAATATGACTTTAAGTGAATCCACGTAATACTCTTCCAGAGGAAAACAGAACCATCTGCAGGGCTCAGGGAGCAAGAAACATGGCGAGGAATTCCACAGGAGGCCCATGTGGAGGGTGCAGCACCCAGGAGGACTCTAGGGGACTACTCATGTGAAGCGTGTGGCACCCAGAATGCGTAGGCCGCCGTGACTTCAGAGCAGCACAGACCTGAGTTGGATCCAGCAATACCCACAACTGTCAAGCAATTTCACTTTTCTGAGGCTCAGTTTCCATGTGGAAAATGGACTGGCTCTGAGTTTTTTGTTTGTTTGTTTGTTTGTTTTGAGACTGAGTTTTGCTCTTGTTGCCCAGGCTGGAGTACAATGGTGCAATCGCAGCTCACTGCAACCTCCGCCTCCCGGGTTCAAGCAATTCTCCTGCCTCAGCCTCCTGAGTAGCTGGGATTACAGGTGCGTGCCACCACGCCCTGCTAATTTTTGTATTTTTAGTAGAGGTGGGGTTTCACTATGTTGGTCAGGCTGATCTCGAACTCCTGACTTCAGGGGATCCACCAGCCTCGGCCTCCCAAAGTGCAGGGATTACAGCGTGAGCCACCACGCCCAGCCTGGCTCTGAGTATTAAATGAGAATGAATGTCCATATGTCACACTCCTTTTTTCACGAAAAGAAGACACCTCTGGGACTCAGTAAAACAGCCAACCACATCCAGTCTTTATCAGTCCCAACTGCATGACAACTAGTGTAAAGGTCATCAATGTCAGGGGTGCTCTCAGTATCGCCCAACGCCCTGCGTGATCACTAATGGCAGCAGTGCTGTTCATCTGTGCCATGATATGCGCCAAATCTACACCACTCTTGCAAGATGGCACTGTCTCCATTTCACAGATAAGGAAACCGAGCCTCCAGAAGGGGAAAGTGTAGCCATGTTGATCTTCTCCTGCCCACCGTTGATTCCCATTCCTTCTGATCGTGGTACCCTGACTTCTTTTGGAAGAATTGCCTTGTCCCTGTGATGGGCTGACTGCTGGGATTATCGGTCAAGGTGCCTACCTCCTCTGCCTCTGCCCATCTCTCTCAGTCTCTGGAGTTTCTGTTTTAAGCGTAAGGACAGAAGCATTAGAAACAGCGGAAGCTGATTTGCCCTAGGAGGAGGGCGGGGTCATGTCCTGAGGAGATGCTCTTGTGGGATCCTGCTTCTTGGACTCCTAGTACCCCAGGCCCAACCCACCCCGAGGGAGCCTTATTCTGCCTTCAGAGTCTGGTCCTTCACTTTATTTAAATTCTGAGACCCTCTTGGGCCTGCCCTTTCCTGTGTAGGTTAGAGCCAGATTCGTTTCTATTGCTTGCATCCCTCAAACTCTACCTGACTTCCTGACACAGGAAGTGATTCCTCCAGGGTCATCCAGCCCATGAGTGGCATAGTCAAAGGAAGCCCTCCATCACCAGGCTCCAAAGCCTGGCTCTTTCCACCATGCCACATGGCTGGCCTTGGGGTGGTCCTGCCATAGCTAGAGCTTTCTGAGATGGGCAGGGGCAGATGATCAGCAAAGACCTGGTGATGGAAACATACACAGCATGGCCTCATGGTCATGGAGCCCTCATGGTCATGGAGCCCACATAATCATGGAGCCCTCATGGTCATGGAGCCCTCGTGGTCATGGAGCCCTTGTGGCCATGGAGCCCTCATGGTCATGGAGCCCTCGTGGTCATGGAGCCCTCATGGTCATGGAGCCCTCGTGGTCATGGAGCCCTCATGGTCATGGAGCCCTCATGGTCATGGGGCCCAAGTGCTGGAGGAGAGCTTTGAAGGTATCCGGTGGAAGCAGATGGCAGGAGCCTGAAAGCCATGTGTGACCACACACCTGCTTTGACATAATTAGTGGGACAGCTTTACTGTTCCTGTCAGTGAGCTTCTTTGCTGTCCTATCCAAGCCCTCAGATCATCATATATTTTTTAAAGCAAAAGTGTAGGCCTTCGTGAAATAGGCTGCCGCATTGACTAAGCAGTGACGTTCTATGAGGGTGAGGTGACACCATCTTAGGATGATGCACGAGACCCCCAGTGATTGATGGCATGAGAGACAGAAGCATATACTTTTTTTTACTGATGCTTTGAAAAGTAAGGGCTCTTCTCAGACTGACCAGCAGCAGTTAGTCACAATTTCCTGACTTATTTTACCGTACCATCTTATATGATTCTGGTGTCAGCATTACCTTCCTCGCTTCTCAGATATGGAATCTGAGGCTCAGAGAGGCTAAGTAACTTGTTTAAGGTGACACAGCTCACAGGCGAAGGACACAGAGATGAGATCCCTGAGGTTATTGAAGTTACTGAAGGAATAACGTATTCCTTTGCCATGCCCTCCCCTCCTCCCTGGTACCTGCCAGAATTCTCATCTGCACCCTGGGTTGCTCTGGGAGCCACTGTCTGGCTGCACATCTTCCTTGGGACCCGCTCCTTTAGGTTGCTGCCGGGCCGGGACAGTGAGTGGGCTTCAAACACCAGCAGGGCTCTTCAGCTCGGCTCTGGGTCCTGCCTCCTGCCAAAGTGCCTTTGCTTTGTTCTCATGCCCAAAGTGAGAGCTGTCCTTGGCACGCTGTTTATGGTTGTGCCTCCCTGATCAGGATCTGGGGGCAGAGGGTTGATGCACCCCCCTTGCCACAGCGTAGCTTCAGCTAACGTGAGCCAGAGCCCAGGAGCCCACAACTCTTCTCCCTGCTGCTCCCTGGAGCTCATGAGCCCACGGCTCTTCTTCCTGCGGGTCTCCAGAGCCCCCTTTCTGTCCATGTTTCTCCAAGGCATCTCTTCCTATTTGTCCAGCAAGCATTCCAAAACTCGCCTTTGCTGGTCTCTGGGCCAACAATCCGTACAGAAGTCTAAGCTGTGGTAGGTGCAAACCCCTGGAATTCTCTTTGCCCCCCACCAACCCTGCTGTGGCCACTTTCACACCCTCCATCAGATTGCGCCTCTCCAGCAACGTAGGGCAGCCAGGCAGCCCTTAATGGTAATAGCTGTAACTGCAGCCAATTTCCAATAATTGGCGGCCTTTGCCAGGGAATTCCTGCCTGTCGCAGCAGCTCCTTCTTGCTGTCTTTGATCTCTACCAGTCTCTGTAAGACACAAAATACTGTTGTCATCTTCAATTACTCCAAGGGACAGAGTGGCCTTGACCTTGCCACCAGATGTCCCCAGCCCACATGAGGCAGTGGCAGCCATGAGGGAGGCTGGGCCGTGGACAAGGGGGGTCTCCAGGCCCATTTGTGGGGCTGGTGCTTCTACAAGCCCCACTGCTAGTATGTGTGCAGATGGGAGCTTCAGCTGAGGGTGTGGAGAGCATGCCGGCAGATACTGACACGCACAGGCTGTACGGGTTGGCGGACACCTCCATTGCGCCAGGCACGTCTCTCCTCTGATCCTCTCAGCGACGACTCTGCCAGGACGTATTACTATCTCCATTTTATGAAGGAGGAAACTGAGGCTCAGAGATAGTCATACTGCAGGTGAAAGGCATTGCCAGTGGGTGGCAGAAGCTCAGCCCCAGGGTGCCTGGCTCGGGTTCAGAGATTTTTCCATGTTGCTCAGCTCCCTGGAGCGTGGGTGAGATGCGCGCTCCACCTTCCTTACAGACTCTGAGTTCCTTGAGGACAGAACTGGGTGTCCTTCGGATCCACCTCCTCCCAGGGCTCCTAGGACAGGGCTGGGTGTGGTATAAAGCCTCAGGTGAAGCTTGTGAAGTCCAGGGATCAATTCCTTGGTCCTCTTCTTTTAACAGATACACTTATTCCCTGATTATCTCATCTAAGCTCGGGGCTTTGTTTTCCCACTTATGCACGGATAACTCCCACCTTTACGTCTTCCCACAGCCAACTGCCTGTGTGATGTCTAGCAGGTGTCTCAAATTCAACTCATCCCAAGCTGGCCTCCTTATTTCCTCTCTAATCCGGCTCTTCCACAATCTTCCCGATCTTCATATTTGGGTTCTCTAACTTTGCCCTTACTCTGGCTAAAAACCTTGAGGTCATTTTCGTCTCCTTCATTTCTCAGGTATCCTGCCTTCAATTCACAAGGACATCTTGTCAGTTTAACCTAAAAAAATCTGTAATCCAACTAGTTCTTCCTTCCTTCACTGCCGCCATCAGCTCTCATTGGGATCACTGCCATGGCTTCCTGAGCTGTCTCCCTACATCAATCCCTGCTCCGCTGCTGGGTTCTGCTCAGCCCAGGATCTGGATGCATCCTCTTAACCACTAAGGTGATGGTGATTCTCTGCCCCAGCCCTCTTGTGGCCCCCTCATCTCTGCCATGGGGAGATTCACTGAGGTCACTGACATAGTGCCTGCCATTCATGAAAGGGGACTGCTATGGTTAGTGGAATGATAAAGGTCATAGCATGGTCACGGAAACACAGGGCAGAGGGGATTCATTCCAACCAGAAGAAGGAGAAGGCTTCCAGAAGGAGGCGTTGTCAGTGCTAAGCTTTGAACTCTGAGTCTATCATGTTGTCTCAAGACATGCAGATGGTAATGCTTGCAACGCTGCACGCTGGCGAGGGTGTCCACTGAGAGCTGATTCCACCAGAGGGTCTGCCGCAGCTTTCTCCGTGCTCCTGTGCGCCAGCACTGGGCAGGTTCTCCAGACACAGCCCAGGGCTCAGCATCCTCATTGCAGAAGCAGATATTCCAACGGCCTCAACAGCGAGCAGCTATGCACACGAGAAGGCCCCTGGAGAGTGGCACACAGGCTGTTACCATTATTATTTATTTAATGTAATATAACAGCAAATTCCCACACCTGCTTCTTTCTCATCCATTGGTGTGAGTGCAAAGGATGCTGATCATTTTTAATATTAGCCAGAGCTAAGGAAGGTCCTCATCCAATTGCAAAATGTCCAATCCAGCGGAGTTGAGCTTCACTCCTCCTCCACTTTCTGGGATCTGGTCCCATGCGTGCTACATGGACGATCTCAGTTCTTTTTCATGTAGTCTTGCAAGGAGGGTACTGCCGTCACCACTTTACAGACCAGGGAGGTGAAGCCACCTGCTCACAGTGTCACAGCCAGTGAAGGGCAGAGCCAAGACACGAACTAGGTCTATCTGTCACCAAAGTGCCATGCCCTTAGCCTGACACTGAGCCACAGCCTGGGAGACTTGCAGAGCCATGGGGAAGTCACACATGGATCTTTCTTTCTAGGCTTATCCACGATCCACCCCCCAGTTTCTAGGCAGGTGGGTGCTGACCTGAAGTGCTCGTGCCATGGGCTTGTCCTGCCTTGCCGCCACTGCACTGCCTTCCAGGTTGAGGTGCACTGAGCACACACCCGGAGACCTTTGCACCGCAGTTTGAAAAGTTATTTAACGAGAAACTTTGTGTACTTCTCTTGTCCTTTTGCCAGAGGCTTCTGTATACATAACTCTGCAAACTGCTGTGCTGTTTGCTCATAGAAGTCAAGCTGATTTTTAGTCTCTCTTCCTTCTATGTAGATCCCCTAAATATTTCCACGGCCATTTCCTTTTTCATCATTATATATCTTTATAACAATGTCTTCTTTTATTTATAGGTGTATGTAGGTGCTATTCTCTCTCCTTTATTTAAGCATTTCAACAGGAGGCCAGAATCTGAAGCCAAAAAGTGAGAAATTTCTGGATCTTTTTGTTTTCTGGTTTTTAATTTTTACAGGTACTTAGTAGGTGTATATATTTGTGGAGTATATAAGATATACGGATACAGAGAATTGCCTGTTTATTTAGCTAAGACCTAGAAAATAATTTACAGAGAGCAGGTCAGGTTCAACGTGAAGCTTCCACAATGTCAAATTCCAGACGCAGAAACATGTGGGGAGAATCAAATTTCTGGCCCTGAGCCTCATCAGCTCTGAGCCTTCACCCTCCTTCCCTTCTGTGCAGGGGGTGGGAGCCACATGGGCTTTGGCTTCAGAAGGACAGGGACTCAAATTCCAGCTCTGCCAGTGTCCTTGAGCATGCTCCTAAACTGCCCTGTGATGTTTACCTGGCAAGGTCTTGGGAAGATTGGTATCATAAAGCTTACAAAGGTCCTAGCACAGACGCCAGCACACACATGGTGCTCAGCTCTCTTTGCGGGCTGTGCCTTGGCTCCTGTAAGATTAGGTGGGTGGGAGGAGCTGGACAAAGGCACGATGCCATGCTCATCCGGCCATTCCGTTCCCTGCCTGGGGCGTGTTCTCCTGCAGCAAGGCCCCAGAGAGGACTCCAGGAAGAGACACACTGAGAAAGTGAGCTTTTATGGAATACACTAGCTTACATCCAATTATTATCATGATGAACTGGCTTTCCCAAGAGCTGGTATGAAAGATCATAGATTTTACAGATTCTTTGCTTTGGTTTTTTTTCCTTCCAGAAACTTAATGATGGGTCACTTTGCCAGTGACACGTCGTCATTCACCAGCCCCACCTTGGTAAACAGGGGAAGGGAGGTGACTTTTGAGTTAGTCCTCCATATGCTGGAAATTGTGATTGGGGATGAGGGAGAGGGCACAGATCGGTTTGTTCAATCAACGAATATTTATTGAGCTCCCAATAAGTGCCAGACACTGTGCTAACACCAGAGATGTGTAGAACAGTGCCTGCCTTCCTGGAGCTTACATTCACTCATGAAGGCCGAATAAGCAGATAAAATGTCAGGTAGCAGTAAGTGCTATGAAGACATGTAAGGCAGGGCAGGAGGATGGAGATAAATGAAGGGAAGAGGTGGTACTATTTTAGATAGAGTGGTTAGGATGGGACTCAAAAAGTGATATTTGAACAAGGACTTGAATGAAGGCGTTAACTATGTGAGTATTTAGGGGGAAAGCACATCTGGCAGAGGAACAGCAAACATAAAGATGCTGAGATGGTGTGTTAGTCAGCTATTGCTACAATGATGCTGCATAACAAACATCCTATGACTCAGTGGCTGAAAGCAATCATTATTTGTTCTTGATGTTGCTTCTGCAGGTTAGCTAGTGAGTGGCTAATGCAGGATGGGCTCAGCTGGGCTTGGCTCCAAGCTGCATATCTGTGTCTTTCATCCTCTTTGGATCAGCAGGCTACCGGGGCGGGGGGTGGGGGGTGTGTTCTCAAGTTGAGGGCAGCAGAGGGATAGGACAAACAGAAAGGGGTGATTCACTTTAGGGCCTCACTTGAAACTGACACACTGTGGGTCTATGCATACTCTAGTGGCCAAGACATAGCACAAGGCAAAGCTTAACATCCACGGAGCTGAGAAGTATACTGTACCTCTAGCAGCAGGAATGGCAAAGTTATGTGGCAGAGGGCATGGACAGAGAGATGGGTGACAAATAGGGAACACCAATGGTGTCTGCTACAAGTAGGAACTAGTTTTGTCTGCTGAAGCATCAGCAACAAGGTTGGGATGGCCAACGTGGAGTGAATGAGGTCGAGAGGGAAGAAGATGAGGTCAGCACCTGGGTGGAGCCATATATGTCCTTGATAAGTATTTGGACTTATTCTAAATGTAACGGGAAGCCACTGAAGGCTGGGTTTTTTTCCCTTTAATTGGCATATATCACATACTATAAAGCACACAAATATTAACTAAATATATAGTTCAGTGATAAGTTTTTAGAAAGTGAAAAGTTAGTTTTGACTCTTTTTGAGCTTTATATAAACGGAATTAAACTGTACATAACCTTTGTGCCTGTTTTCTTTTAATGAACTTTATGTCTGTGAGATTCATCCATGTCCTTACCTGGAGCACTTATATCCTCCCCTGCCACTGTATGGTATTCATGATATGACTATACCTCAATTTATTGATCTTTTCTATTACTGATGGATATTTGAGTAGTTGCCAGTTTGGGGCTATGAAGAATAATCTTGCTAAGAATATTTTGTTCATGTTTTGTGCTGAATAGATATAAACATTTCTGTTTGGTATATATGGAGGAGTGTGTATGTACCTCTTCATAGGGTATATGTATGGTCAGCTTTAGTAAATATGGCCATTAAATGTATTATATATATTAATATAGAAAACAATATATTAATGTATTAAATAATATATTACTGTATATTATATAGGTGTATAAAGATATAAAACAAGGTCTTCTCCTACTGTATGGCTTGCCTTTTGACTCTCAAAAGTGTCATTCAGTGAAGACTGGGCATGGTGGCTCACATCTCTAATCCCAGCTCTTAAGAAGGCTGAGACAGGAGGATTGCTTGAGGCCAGGAGTTTGAAACCAGCCCTGGCAACATAGCAAAACCCTGTCTCTACAAAAAAATTAAAAATTAACTAGGTGTGGTGCCATGCACTTACAGTCCCAGCTGCTTGGGAAGCTGAGGTGTGAGGGATCACTTGAGCTTGGGAGTTTGAGGCTGCAATGAGCTGTGATCACACCACTGCACTCTAGCCCAAGTAAGACCCTGTTTCAAAAATAAAAAAATAAAAAATAAAAAAGAAAACAAAAGTGTCATTCAGTGAACAGAAGTTTTTGATTTTAATGTAATTCAATTTCTCAACTTTTTCCTTTATGGCTAGTGCTTTTCGTATTCAGTTAAATAAATCTTTACCTATACAAAGATCATAAATATAATCTCCTATGGTTTTCTCTAGAAACTTTATTGTTTTATTTTCAACATTTAAGGATTTATATACTGTAATCCCAGCACTTTGGGAGGCCAAGGTGGGCGGATCACCAGGTCAAGAGATCGAGACCATCCCGGCCAACACGGTGAAACCCCGTCTCTACTAAAAATACAAAAATTAGTTGGGCGTGGTGGCATGCGCCTGTAGTCCCAGCTACTTGGGAGGCTGAGGCAGGAGAATTGCTTGAACCTGGGAGGCGGAGGTTGCAGTGAGCCAAGATTGTGCCACTGCACTCCAGCCTGGTGCCTGGCTACAAAGTAAGACTCTGTCTCAAAAAAAAAAAAAAAAAAAAAAGAAAAGAAGGAATTATATAGAGAATATTTAATGAACTGATACAGATCAATAAGAAAAAGAATGGGGACTTGTTGGCTAGTTTCAGATAGAATGAGTTTTGAGATCTATTGTATAGCAGAGTAACTATAGCCAATAATAATGTATATTTTAAGATAACTAAGAAAGTGAATGTCCAATGCTCCACCACAAAAAATAATAAGTGAGGTGTTACATATGCTGATTAACTTAATTTACATATTCCCCATTGTATACATATACATTGCACCCCATAAAAATATACAGTTAAAATTTGTCAGTTAAAAATCATACTAATAAAACATTTTTAAAGAAAAAGACAAGCCAATTTTTTAAGTGAGTAAAATTACTGAATAGGATCTTCACAAAAGGGGACATTCAAATGGCCAATAAGTACACAAAAATGTGTTCAACATCATTAGTTATCAAAGAAGTATACATTCCAGTTATATGAGATTTCACTTCACATCCACCAAAATGACTGAAATTAAACAAAACATAGAAAGCATCAAGTGTTTATGAGAATGTGCAGCAACTGCTGATGGGAGTGCATATTAAATACAACCACTTTGGAAATCTTTGTGGTTTTTACTAAAGTTGAACATACATAGACCCTGTTAGTATACACATCAGATGGACCCAGGTTGAGGGTTATCCTACAGAATAGTTGAAAACATGAAAGATTGGGAAAGAATAAGAATGCAAATCCATTTCAAATTGAAGGGGATAAAGAGAAACAACAATGAAATGCAATTTGATATTTCTCATAACCACACTGTTATGAGTGTTCTGTTTCTTTTTTTACATTACTGTTCTGTTTCTTTTTTTACAAACTACTGTTTTGTTCTGTTTCTTTTTTCATTACTGTTCTGTTTCTTTTTTTACAAACTAATTTTTTTTTCTTGCTTTATTGCATTGGCTAGAACATCACCTGAGAGTGTTAGGCAAAGGAGTGGAATGATATGACTTGCTGTTTTGAAAGGTCACTCTGGCTGCTGCATGGCAAACAAATGGGGCGGGTTGTGGCAGCAAGGAGGTATTAGGAGACTCTTGCAATAATCCAAGCCAAAGATAATCACGATGGGGATCAGGGTGGAAACAGGAAGGAGGGAAGTAATCAGATTCCAGGGATATTTTGAAGCTATAGACAGCAATTGTTAGTAGGAGAGGGAGAACAAGAATGCATTAATGACAGTGTAAGGTTGTTGGCCTGACCATCTGGGTGATCAGTGACATCATCAACTGGGATGGATGAGGCCAGTGGGCTGGGACAGGTTTAAGTGTGGTGAGGTAAGCAGTAACAATCATGAGTTCAAAATTTGAGACACCCAAGAGGAGGGAAGTGTCAAATAGGCAGTTGGTATTGTCAAACTGAAGCTTAGAGAGAAGACAGAGTTGGAGATAAATACTTTAGAGTCATCAGTGAATAAATAGTGTTTAATGCCTTAAGAATGGACAAGCTCACTACGGGAGTGATTGCAGGACAAGAAGAGGAGAGGACAAGAGAGGAAAGGAAAGAAGAATTGAGGAAGAAAGGGGACTGGGAGGGGAGAGGAGGAAACATCTGGAATGAGCAGCTAGCGAAGCAGAAAAGCTGGGGAAATGCAGTGGTCCAGAAAGCAAGTGAAGGAAACATTTCAAGATGAATGCTGCCAAGAAGTATTTAACACGTTAATCACCATCAGCCATGAAGGATGAGAATCGACCATTGGATTTGCAAAAGGAAAGTCTGAAGACTGTTGACTGAAAGTGAGACGAGGGAGACTGGGTAAATGGATTTCCTTCATGAACTGTCTGAGGAGGGTACGTACAGTGTCTGATGGAGGGCTCATCCTCATGGTTACTGTTGCTCCACTGGGAATAGGTCCCTTGCACCTCTGGAGTCACAGAAATGGCAGTGCAACAAAGAGTGATGGAAGAGCCATCACCACTCAAAACACGGTCACAGTGGCCTCGGAACCTTGGGATTTTCAAGGCACTTGATATTTTGCTGCGAAGACCTAACATGAGTTAGGTCTCTATTTCCAGGTGAATGGGGTAGAAAATTTTCATAAATTCTTATGCAGGGAAAATCCCCTGTTGTCATTTTAGCCGTCAAGGGCAGCATTAAAATTGCTCAGCAGAGGTGGTGACTTAGTGCAAGATTCACTGAGGAGGATCTTACTCTATTCTTAGCATACTGATGATGGATTAATTTTTTAATTTGTGTTTTTTTTGATGCATCCATCCGTTCATTCACTAGTAATTCATTCATTCAATAATCCTTACAAAATAGAGGCACACTAGGGCTATGTAAATGCGTAAGCCATGGTTTGAAGTTGAGTGTGTGTGTGTGTGTGTGTGTGTGTGTGTACGTGGGGGTGAGGGGACATGAGAGCAGCAGGTTGAAGACCTTGCAGTGAGTAGGATTACTGCCCAGGATAGGGGCAGAGGACATGCTACAGGGAGTGCCAGAATAAGAGAGGGGTCAGCTTCATCTGTGGCCATGACTTGACTGGGGCTTGGAGAAACAGCTTAAGTCTTCTAGCCGGGGAGTGGGATGGGCAGGCATCCAGGGCAGAAACAGTACAGGCAAAGGCAGGAAATTGAAAACCTTGGGAAAGCTTGGAGCATGAAGGCAGAGAAGACTTGGAAGGGCTGAGACTGCACAGGTATGGATAGTAATAATTAGTAGTAAGAATAGCACTGGCTAGCATTTATTTATTTAGTTGCATAACAACATTTATTGGCCAGGCACGGTGGCTCACGCCTGTAATCCCAACACTTTGGGAGGTTGAGGTGGGCGGATCACTGGAGTTCAGGAGTTCAAGACCACCCTGTGTAACATGGTGAAAACCCATCTCTACAAAAGATACAAAAATTAGCCTGGTATCATGGCATGTGCCTATAGTCCCAGCTACTAGGGAGGCTAAGGTGGGAGGATTGCTTGAGCTGGGAAGGTCAAAGCTTCAGTGAGCCGAGATCAAGCCACTGCACTCCAGCCTAGGTGACAGAATGAGATCACATTAAAAAAAAAAAAAACAAATAATAACATTTATTGAGTGCTTGGTATATGTTAGGCCCTTTAGGTGAAAAGAACATTCTGTCTTGTAGTGTTTGGTGGGACTATTTTATTCTTCTTTTTTATCCAGGCCCTTGGATAATTACTCAAATGAATGGACTCCTGAACTCTGGAGTGGAGAGTTCCTTGCAAAGGAAGTGGCTGAAGACTGCTTTTGTGACTTTTGTCTGCTCATCCATCATAGGACAGACATAAAGGACAGGCTCAGGGACTGGAGGATTCCTAAGCAAAGTCGTCTCTATGCTGAGCAGTGAGCGGTCCCTCCCAACTCCATCTCCTTACCTCCAACCCCACCTCCAATCAGGGAGGCATGGGTAGTGCTTTCTCTCATCCAAGCTAGTTAGGGGGCTCTCAGGAGACCGCAGAGAGTGTGATACGTGTTTTCTCCAGCTTCAGAGTCACAGTGGGCTACTGTTTGAACACCCTTGGAAAGTCTCAAGGGCTTGTGAGGCTGCATGAAGTGGCTTTGGCAACAGAGCAGGGCAGCACAGCTGTGCTCCTCTTGACAAGGGGCAGATGATGCGGAAGAGTCCTCAGGAGCCAAGATGTTGTCTAGCCCTTAGCTCTCTACATCAGGCCCTGGCCAAGGGAGCGAAGAAGCTTTAACTGAATGAAGTTAGGAGTGTTGGTCACTACCTCGAATGAATGTAATATTTACTAAAATGAGAGCAGGAGACCACTGTGACCGCAGGATTATTATTAGTAATAGCAGTATCTAAGAGTGAGCATGAAGATTACCCAATATTTCTTCAAGGACAAGGAAATAGTCCTCAAGAGCAGGTTGGAGCAAGCACTAGTGTGGAAGGGCCATCGAGGTGTTAGGGTAGGAGGGAATGTTCAGTGCCTGCACCTTATGAGTTGTCCTCAGTTGATGTAACAATTACAGGCCTTCCAGAAATTCTATAAGGTTGATACTATTATTCCTATTATAGAGATAAACAAACTGAGGCACACAGGTATTGAGGGGTCTTATGGCAGCTCCAGAATTTCAAAATAGGACAGAATGATGTGGCTCCCTTCGAGTGGAGGAGGAGACACGAGATTTGTGTTGAAGCTGTTCCCAAAACAAGCCAGCTATTTTCCTCCTGGACTGAAGTCTGTGAGAATGACTTGGGAGGGAGGAGGCTGACGGAGACAAGGATGGAGTTGGTTAAGGCACCCTCCCAAGCTGGTTGTGGGACTCCCAGTGGGTGATACCCAAGGCAGAGAGACTCCTTTAGAGGCAACTGCAACAGTCCTGGGGTGAGTCTGGGTATTTGGACCTTACCTTTGGGATGGAGGCGCCGGGAGGAATTCAGGAGAAGCAAAAGGTCAGAAATATGCCCTGGAGTAGGATTCAGGAAAAAAGAGATTACAGGAAGACACCCACATTTCTGTTTCCAAAAAGAAGCAAGTTTCATGCAGATGAGGAGAAAAAGCCAAACAACCACGCATCAGGCAGCCTCAGAGAAACAAACGGAGGAGGCATGAGGCATCTAGAAACATGAGCCCCGGAAAATGAGGACCGGATGCCTTTGACATTTGCACAGCCCGGAGGAGCAGTCCCCAAGGAGGATGGACACAGGAGCTAGGGGAGACAGCACAAGAATGGAAAAACCTTGGCCGAGAACAGCTCCTATCACCCCTCACTGGCCACGGGTGGGAGACGGGTCATTGTTGAACAAGTTGCCTTCCAGCTCCATCTTTGTCTATCTGTGTCACCCTGGGAAACACCAGTCTAGCTTTTGGACATCCTTTCAGATGCTGACACAGGTCTGAAGAGGAAACCAAAGACCCATCCCTAAAAACTCATCATCCTCCAAAGGCTGCTTTGGGGTTCTTTCCAACAGAAGGTGCACCCAGCCCCCCATGCCTGCTTGGTCTTGATGCCAGGAAATGACTTGTACATTCTAGGAGATAGCTCTTATTTGTGTAATATTTTACTAGCCTCACCTGGCTCCAGAGATATTTACAAGTGTCAATATACAGCAAAAAGCCCCAGCCAAGTCTTCGGCATCCCCAACAAATGTACTTCATGCACCCAAAATGAATATCTCACTTGCCTCACCCTAGACCTGGCCCAGGGTAAGACAAGCGAGATATTCGCCTTGGGTGCAAATTCCCTTTAGCTGGAGGGAAATAAGTGAATTCTGTACAGCCCAATAGAGTCAAAGACAAACATTTGGGCAGGATTTGACTCTCGGCTGTGCTGACTACCATGGGCCCTGGGACAAGTCGCTACTTCCTTTGGATGGACAGTTTCTGTAAAATGGGCATGTGATTCTTACTTTGAAGTCTCAGAAGACAACTGTGAAGCTCTGATGAGATACAGGATAGGGGTTTGCAAGTGGTGAAATGCATATGCAGGCAAAGACACAGATATGATTCTAAACCTGCAAACAGCTCCCTCTCCTCAATATTTTATGGTGCTTCTCGGTGGATGTGGATGGACTCTGCACTGCATGTGGGTGTGGACTCCGAGCAGAAGCAGGGGGTTGTTCTTGGGACTCTCATGGCTGGCCAGCTGTCCTGTCAAAGCAGCTCCTCGTTCCCCAGGGGCCAGGTAAGAGAAGGTGGCTGGGTCTGTAAGCCACACTCAGGAGAGGTCTGATGGTTGGTGTCATGGAGCACTTATCTTTATTTAAAAATTTGAGGGCTGGGCATGGTGGCTCATGCTGGTAATCTCAAGACTTGGGAGGCTGAGGCAGGAGGATCACAACATAGCGAGACCCCCGTCTCTACAAAAACTTAAAAAAAATTAGCTGGCATGATGATGTGCACCTGTGATCCCAGCTACTTGGGAGGCTGAGGTGGGAGGATCATTTGAGTCCCAGTGTTTGAAGCTGCAGTGAGCTATGATTGTGCCACTGCACTCCAACCTGGGTGATAGAGCAAGACGCTGTCTCAAAAACATTTTTTTGTTGATATTTTATTCATCAGGGATTTTTTTTTTGCAGTAATTTGGATCTTGTAACATACTCCTTAACTACAGAGTTTCTTGGTGCCCCCTTAAATTTCGCACCCAAGGCGAGTGTCTCACTTGCCTTGCCCTAGACCTGGCCCAGGTTCCATCAGCTACTGAGAGAGATGTGTTAAAATATCCAACTATGATCGTAGATTTGCCTCTTTCTCTTTTTAACTCTGTTGATTTTTGTTTTACCTGGCTTGAAGCTCTATTACTCCTAAATACACATTTAAAATGTTTTCTCTAAATGAATTTACCCTTTTAACATCAAAAACCTTCTTCGTCTCTGGCAACACACCTTGTCTTGAACTCTACTTTCTCTGATATTATTATATTCATATGAGCTTACTTATCCTTAGTGTTTTCATGTTAGATTTTTTTCCTGTCACTTTAATTTCAGAACTGTTTTCTTCTTTATATTAAAAGTTCTCTCTTGTTAACAGCATAGAGTTAGGTCTTGCTTTGATTTTTAACTTTTTAATCCAGTCTGACAATTGCTGTCTTTTAATTGGGGTGTTTATTTTATGTTTATAGTAATTATTAATGTGGTTAAATGTAAGACTCCATTTCCTACTTATTTTCTTTTTCTTTTTTTCTTCTTTATTTCTTTATTCTTTCTTTTGGGCTTTGTTTTGGGAAAACTGAGTGATTTTGTGTTCCAGTTTTACTCTCTTCAGTTGTTGCTATTTTGGCTGTATCCATTTGGTTTTTTGTTTGTTTGTTTGTTTAGTAGTAATACCTTGCCACTAACATTTTGGGTATTACAATATGCAACCTTAGTTTATTTCAATTTACCATAAGTTAATACTATACTGCTTCATGTAACTACAAGAACTACAGTGGAATAAATCCATTTATTATTCTCTTGTCCTTTAAGCTTTTATGGTAATGTTTTTCATTTCTATATATGTTATAAATGCTACAATATGTTTTAAATTTTTTTTTAATTTTTTTGTTTTAATTGCATATCTTGGCCACATGAGGTGGCTCACGCCTATAATCCCAGTACTTTGGGAGGCCGAGGCAAGAGGATCGCTTGAGGTCAGGAATTTGAGGCCGGCCTGGGCAACATGGTGAAACCTCGTCTTTACTAAAAACACAAAAATTAGCTGGGTGTGCTGGTGCCTGCCTGTAATCCCAGCTACCCGGGAGGCAGAGGCACAAGAATCACTTGAACCCAGGAGGCAGAGGTTGCAGTGAACTGAGATTGCACCACTGTACTCTGGCCTGGGGAACAGAGCAAGACGCTGTCTCAAAAAACAAAACAAAACAAAACATACATGCATATCTTTTAAAGAAATTAAGAAAAATGGTGGTTTATACTTACTCACATATTTAATTACCTCATAATCTTCTTTCCTTCCTTGAGACCTGTATTTCTAACTATATCCTTTGCCTTTAGCCCAAAGAATTTTTAAAAACATTTTTTGTAGTGTCTGCTAGCACTGAATTATCTCAGCTTTTCTTTTTCTCAAATATCTTTATTTCCCTGTATTTCTGAAGAAAATGTTTACAGATATAGAACCCTGGGTTGGTGGTTATTTTCCTTCAGCACTTTAAAGAATATGGTGCCATTCTGTCCTCTGCTGTTTCTATGGAGAAGGTAGCTGTCATTCTTATCATTTCCCTGTATTTCATTTATCTTTCAACTTCTGGAGGCTTTTAAGATTTTCTTTTTATTTTTTGCTTTTCAGGCATGTAGAAAGGAAAAAGTTCCTATTCAAAGTTTCCCTTCTTAAACAATAATAAAAATGAATGTTAGAAATAATTTGTTTTAAAGACTAACATTCTTCAAAGCCTTCTGGCTTTTTGCTGATAACTATTTGTTAAGCCCTATCCTACGTAGCTTTTAGACATGCTCACAGGCACATAGTACATTCTATGTCCTCATACTTTTTTTTTTTCTTGAGACAGAGTCTTGCTCTGTTGCCCAGGCTGGAGTGCAATGGTGCTATCTTGACTCACTGCAAACTCCGTCTCCTGGGTTCAAGTGATTCTCCTGCCTCGGCCTCCTGAGTAGCTGGGATTACAGGTGCATGCCACCACACCCAGCTAATTTTTTTGTATTTTTAGTAAAGACGGGGTTTCACCATGTTGGTCTCGAATTGCTGACCTTGTGATCCACCTGCCTCGGCCTCCCAAGTGCGGGGATTACAGGTGTGAGCCACTGCACCCAGCCTTGTCCTTGTACTTTAACCAAGACATTTGTTCTGGACATGCTCACAGGCATGTCCCAGCTCGCAGCCTATGCCCCTTCCTTATGTGGACTTCCTATTTTTCTTTGTTCTCCATTACCTTTGCCTATTTAGAAAAGTTTTAAGTTGTTAGCCAATCGGCTTCAGTTTTAGACTGTGAGGTCTGGCTCTAACCAATGGAGATCAGACACAGCAGTAAGGACCCAATACATCAGGAATAAATATGCCTGCCTTTCCTTTGTTCATTGTACTCTGGTGGCAAGATGGCTAACAGGAGCACCCTTTCTGCAGAAAGTAAAATTGCCTTGCTGAGAAAACTTTTAGTCTGAATGCTACTTTTTTCTTGTGACACCTAGGAATAAGCAATCTGTCTCTAACAAGGCATTTGATTATTATGTGGATTTATTTATTTATTTATTTATTTTTCCTTCTTGGGTTTGTTGAACTTTGGGAACCTGTAGATGTTGGAAATTTGAAAAAAAATTATGGTAATTATTTCTTCATATATTTTTTTTGTCTCCTTTCTTCCCTCTTTGGGCCCCTGGTTGACATATGCTAACCTGTCAGATATTGCCCCACTAATTACTGCAGCTCTCTTCATTATTTTTTTCAATATTATTTTCTCAGTTCAGATAATTTAATTGCGTGTTTTTTTTTCAAGGTCACTGCTCATTTCTTCCAGCATGTCTGGTCTGCTTTAAGCCCACTAATTTTACAGATTTATTGATGTATAATTGCCATACAATAAATAACACATATTTAAAATGTAAACTTTGAGGAGTTTTGGCATAGGTTTAAGGCCATACAAAGGGCCTTACCCCCAAAAGCTTCCTCCTTTGAAAGCCATTACTCTCTCTCTGCTTTCTGATTAGTTTGCATTTTCTGGAATTTCATGCACCCTTTCTTTTTCTGGCTCTTTCTCCCAGCATGATAGCTTTGCACTTCATCCATGTTGTTGCGGGGTGCTGCACGCATCCCACCTTTGCTGTGTGCCTGTTTTTATTGTTATGTGGATGCACCACCATTTGTTGATCTACTCATCTGCTGATGGGCCGTAGGATGTTTCTGGCTTTTAGCTATTAAAAATAAAACTGTTTTGAGCATTCATGTATTGATCCTTGAGTGCAAATATGCTTGCATTTCTTTCTTTCTTTCTTTCTTTCTTTCTTTCTTTCTTTCTTTCTTTCTTTCTTTCTCTTTCTTTCTTTATTGAGGTGGAATCTCACTCTTCACCCAGGCTGAAGTGCAGTGGTAGGATTTTGGTTCACTGCAACCTCTGCCTTCCGGTTCAAGTGATTCTCCTGTCTCAGCCTCCCAAGTAGCTGAAATTACAGGCACCATCACCACAGCCTGCTATTTTTTGTATTTTTAGTAGAGACAGGATTTCACCATGTTGGCCGGGCTAGTCTTGAACTCCTGACCTCAAGTGATCTGCTCACCTCAGCCTGTGTTAGAAATACAGGTGTGAGCCAACATGCCAAGCCATGCTTGCATTTCTTTTGTGTAAATATGTAGGGATGAAATGGCTGGATCATATGTAGGTACTTATTTAGCTTTTATAAAAACCACCAAACTGTGCTTCCAAAGTGGTTGTTCCATTTTACATGCCCAGCAGCAGTGCAGGAGACCCTACATTGCTCTACATCCTTGGAAATACTTGATATGGTCTGTCTTTTTAAAAGAATGAAGAGCATTAGAAGTGATAAATACTGTATGTTATAAAATATATTATTTCTTTAAGAAAATCCAATTAACAGCTGAGCAATGTGGCCCATGCCTGTAATCCCAGTGCTTTTGGAGGCTGAGGTGGGAGGATTGCTTGAGGCCAGGAGTTTGAGACCAGCCGTGGCAACATAGCAAGACCTTGTCTCTACAAAAATATAAAAAGTTAAAAAAATTAGCCAGTCAGTCAGGTGTGGTGGTGCATACCTATAGTCTTAGCTATGTGGGAGGCTGAAGTGGGAAAATTGCCTGGGTGACAGAGTAAGACCCTCTCTCTAAAAATAAATAAATAAATAAATCCTTTAAAAGGTAACTGTTTAAAGTAAAACTACTAACAACTAACCATATATTGTGAGGTGCAGTTTATAACATACACAGAAGTAAAAACATATGAAAAATTATAACAAAGGCTAGAGAGGAAAAATGGAAGTATACTGTTTTAAAGTTTTTATATAGTACATGAAGTATTATAATATCACTTGAAGGGAGACTGTAATAAGTGAAAAATATGTACTATAACCCTAAAGCAACCACTAAAAGAAAACAGAGAGGGGTAGCCAAGAAGCCAACAAGAGATAAAATGGAATCATAATAAATTCTCAGCCAGGCGCAGTAGCTAATGCCCATAATCCCAGCACTTTAGGAGGCCAAGACAGGCAAATCACCTGAGGTTAGAAGTTTGAGACCAGTCTGGCCAATATGGTGAAACACTGTCTCCACTAAAAATACAAAAATTAACCAGGCATGATGTCAGGCACCTGTAGTCCCACTACTTGGGAGGTTCAGGCAGGAGAATCGCTTGAACCCAGGTGGTGGAGTGCCACTTCACTCCAGCCTGGGCAACAGGACAGAAACTCCATCTCAAAAACAAAAATCAATCTAAAAGATGGCAGAAAAAGAGGAAAAAGGAAACAACAGATGGGACACTATCAACCAACAGGACTTAGTTCATACTTATAAAACACTTCACCCAAGGGCAAGAGAATACACACTCCTTTCCAATGCACATGGAATATATACCAAAGTAGGCCATATTCTAGGCTACAGAACAAGTCTTGATAAATGTAAAAGGATCCCAATTTTACAAAATTTGCTCTGTGCTCACAAATTAGGCATCAATACCCAAAAGACATCTGGAAAATCCCGCAATATTAGAAACAACATAACATACTTCTAAGTAATAAATGGGCCAAAGCAAAAATCAAAAGCTGCCCATATCAAAACATCTCACATACCCCATAAATATATACATCTACTATGTACCAACAAAAATTAAAAATTAAAAAAACAAGAAATCAAAAGTAATTCAAAGTGAATGAAAATAAAAACTGAAATTATCAGTACTTGGAAGATGCAGCTAAAGTGGTGCTCAGAGGAAAATTCATAGCATGAATTGCCATTAATAAAGAGGAAAGGTCATGAAGCAATGACCTAGGCTTTTACCTTAGGAAACAAGAAAAGAGAGAGTAAATCAAGCCCAAAGTGAGAAGAAGAAAGGAAATAATAAAATGAAATTAGAATTCAATGACATTGAAAAGCAAACAGGAGAGAGAAACAGAAAATCAAATACTGCAAGTTCTCGCTTATACGTGGGAGCTAAACAATGGGTGCACAGGGGCATGCAGAGTAGAATGGTAGACATTGGGAGGGTGAGACGGGGGTGAGGGATAGAAAATTACCTATTGGGTACAATGTTCACTTTTCAGGTGATGGGCATATGAAAAGCCCAGATTTTACCACTATGCAATATATGCATGGAAGAAACCTGCTCTTGTACCCCCTAAATATATACAAATAAAAAATGAGAGAATGAAACAGAAGCCTTTTCTAATCAGTAAATTTATATGCTTTCTTTTTTTTTTCCAAGAGTTGTTTTCCTACCAGTTCTGAGTTGCTTTCCAGTGCCTTCAAATGTTTTTTTTTTAAATCTGTCATTCAGAGTTTTTAATGGTTACAATCAGGACGGTTGGTCAGATTCAAGCCACCCCACCATTTACTGTACCTGTAACCCTGGCTTCCATAGCTACTTGTCACACTCTTTGTGTGCTTCCTTCGGTAGCCTTCTCTCCTACTTCTTATTTGATGTTTCCAATTGTCTGTGACCCAGGAGATGGAGTGATCACCCTTGTGAGAACTGTATAAAAGCCAAAGTCATTGGCTCTGGCGGACTCTGGCAAATGAGGTCTGTGTGTTTCCATTCAAACGCCTTTTGTTTACTTCCCAGGAGACAGTCTGATATAATGAAATGGAAATAGGCCACAGAGTTTGACTTGACTCAGATTCAAATCCTGGGTTTGCCACTTAAGAGTATCATGACCTTGGGCAATGTACCTCACCTCTCTGGACTCAGTTTCCTTACCTGTAAAATGGGGTTGCATTGAATCTCCAGATTGCTGTAGGGCTTACAGGACATAATATATTGAAAATGGCTATCGTCACCCCTGGCATATAAAAGGTGCTCAGCACAAATGACCTTTCCTTCCTTTACCTTTTCCCTCATGTCCTGGAGAATATCTGTTAACGGATGAGTTACCTTCAGATGCGTAAATCAGGCTGTGTTGAGGTATTAATATATACTTGAGCCAATTTACTTTTTAAGTTATCTTTGTGTGTGTGCTGATATATTGTAAAGGCATCAAAGATTCTCCTAACTATTGCCAACACTTACCTAGTTTTTTGTATTATCCACCTAGGATGAGTGCCTGAAAGTGTACCAAAAATGGAAGTAACGAGGTTTTTGGGAGTTGGTGCAGTCCGACCTTTTACTCTTAGTGAGTCTGTGTAAGGTGTTGGACAACATGATCTGTCGTCCTTTATGTGCAGCTTTTGGGCAGATGTGCTGATGACTCATCTACCTGCCTTGGGTGTAGTGCGGCCGCCACCAGACCAAGCCTCATCCAGCTGCCTTCTGCTGAACAGCTGTGGACCCATAAAAGGAAATGCCAGACCTCCCAGCTCCGGCCTCAGAGACAAGCCTCCCTCACATCTGTCTCCTCCACCAGCCCTCCCCTGAAAACTGAATTTAAAATCAAGCAGGGCTGGGGAGTCACTTCTCCTGGGGGGTTTTCAGGAATTATCACAGACTGTTCAAAGTATATGATGTTCTTAAACTGACAGGATTAGGGGATTAAAATTCTATACATTCTAGAATCCAGGTATCAGAAACTCTCTTGAGAAAAAACTGCCTGGCTTGGTGGAGGGGAGTTGAAGTGCTGTAATATCTAGCAGGTGTCTTCAAAGGCCGGCACATGGCCCACACATTGTCCAGTTGTTCATTTGTTCCTTCATTCACTCATGCACATTTATTCATTAGATTGTTTATTTGTTCACACACCAAAGAAGTATTTCTTGAGCACCTATTATATGCCAGACACTGAGCTGTGTACTGGGGTTGCTGAGGCAAATGTGATGGCCCAAGTTTGCCTCTTCAATACCCGCTCCCCCTTCTTCTGGTATCGGTAACCTGATTTTGTTTAGGGGACAGCCCATCCAATGGATAGAACCTGAGTGGGACAGGCATCCAAGTGGGGCCTGCCCTTCTATGGCCCAGTGCAGGCCAGTCAAGAGCATTCCCCCTGGAATTTGAATCTTGAGCAGCATAACATGACAGAGACAACAGATTACTCTCCATGGATGGCCGGGCACACCCAGAGACTCTCCATATGCTCCTGCCCTCCATCACTGACTCCTCTGGATCCAGTCTTTGGGTTTTATACTAATTCTTTGAGCTCTCCCAAGTCCTCCCAATCAATTTTGCTTTGCTTAAGTAAACCAGTTTTATTTTTGTTGCTAGTAACTCCAGAACCCTACCACCATATTCTCTATCCCCCAGGAGCTCACAGTCTCGTAGGACAGACAAGTAAACAAATGATTTGGGCTCAGATACCCTTTAGCAATTATACTGGGCGCTAGGGGAGCCCAGAGGAAGCGCCTTGATTAATTTCTTGGCCTCAGTTTCTCTTTAAACGAAGAGCCCTGAACCACTGCAGCTGTTCCAGTTATTCATTGCTTTATAATAAACCATCCACAGTTTTGTGGCTTAAAATATTGATGCGTTATTGTCTCTTGTGGTTCTGGGATTTGACTGGGCTCAGCCAGTTAGTTCTTGCTTAGGGTCTCTTACACTGTTTGTAGTTGGACTTCAACTGGGGTTAGAATTATCTGAAGGCCTCACCACGCAGGACGTCCAAGACGGCTCACACAGCATGATGACCTGCTGGTTGTCAACTGGGAGCATGGCTAAGGCTGTCCCTGGGAACCTCCATACAGGGCCTCTCTGTGTGAGGAATTTTATAACAGATTGCTTCAAGATCAACCCAAGAGACCCCAGTGGACACTGCAAGGCTTCTTATGACCTGGCCCTAGAAGTCCCCAAATACCAGTAATAATCACATTCTATTGATAAAGTAGTCAATATAGCCAGCCCAGATGCCAGGGGAGGCAAATTAGACCCCACGTCCTAAGAAGAGAATGGGAAAGTCACATTACAGGTATAGCATGTAGGATGGGAGATACTATTGTGGCCTTCTTTGGGAAACATGATCAGTCTTAATAGATATTCCTTCCAAAACACTCCTTGGGCTACTCACATGCCCCAAGTAAGTGGCAGATCCTTGGTGTTTGATCTTAAGTCTCTCCTAAGTCAGATGTGACTAATTACTTTGGAAATAACAGACCTCAGAGTCTTCTGGCATCATCATGAAGCTTTGTCAACAGAGTCAGAACAACCCTCAAAGCTTTAGATTCAAACTCTGTGTTTTCATCTCACTTTTAACACTGAGTTGCTGTGTGATCTTGGTAAGTTGCTTCATCTCTCTGAGCCTCAATTTCTTCCTCTGTAAAGTGCCTATTAAATATACCAGTCCTGCTGAACTCCTGGGATTATGGTGAAAATAAAATGAGACTTTGCAAGTGAAGATTTGTAAACTATAAAGACCAGGGCACACATAGCAGATTATGGTGACAGCTCCATCGAGGAAGACACTTTCTATACATTACTCTCCCCAAATCCCTGTATTTCTTAAATTTCTTATTTAAATCACTTGCTGTAAAATTTGAGTCCAGATCTTCTGCAGGCCCCAATCCCTGTTCCAGGGAACGTGGCCTCTCTGTGTAAGGAATTTTACAGCACAGATTGCTCCAATATCAACCCAAAAGATCCCAGTGGGTACTGCAAGGCTTCTTATGACCCAGCCCTAGAAGTTCCAGAATACCAGTAATGACCACATTCTATTGGTCAAGAAAGTCAGTAAGGCCAGCCCAGATTCCAGGGGAGGCAAATTAGATCCCACGACCTCCTAAGAGAATGGGAAAGTCACACTATAGTACAGCATGTGGGATAGGAGCTACTGAGTGCACTTTTTATTTTTATTTTTATTTTTGAAACAGTCTTGCTCTGTCACCCATGCTGGAGTGCAGTAGTGTGATCTCGGCTGACTGTAACCTCCACCTCCCAGGTTCAAACTACCCTTGTGCCTTAGCCTCCCAAGTAGCTGGGATTATAAGCACGAACCACCATGCCTGGTTAATTTTTTTTTTTTTGTAATTTTAGTAAAGATGAGGTTCTGCCACACTGGCCAGGCTGGTCTTGAACTCCTGGCCTCCAGTGATCTGCCCACCTCAGTCTCCCAAAGTGCTGGGATTACAGGTGTGAGCCACTGCACCTGGCCCCTGAGTGGGCTTTTTAAAAGTTGTTTTTCCATTGTTAAAGAAACTAGAGGACTTGGGTGTGGGTAAAACCCCACAGATTCTGGCTTGGAGTGGGTGCTTTACCTGTAAATGTTGGTTGAATGAAAGAATGATGGATGAATGAATGGATAATTAATGACCAACCTGGCATTTGGCTCAGGACACCTTCTGGACCTTTGAAAACCCTATTGAACCTCTCATTATTCTTGTACTACTTAATTTCCTTCAGTTTAAAAACATGTAATTCAGGCAGAGTAAATTCAAGTTTCTTTCAGATGCTGACTGCCGGGAGAACTAGCAGACCTCACCTCTCTGATCCTGCAGCACCTGGCCACACTTGTATTTATTTATTTTAGCCAGGGTCTAGCTCTGTGGCCCAGGCTGGAGTGCAGTGGCACCATCGTGGCTCATCGCAGCCTTGACCTCCCGGGCTCAAGTGATCCTCTCACCTCAGCCTCTGGAGTAGCTGGGACTATAGGCACGTACCACCACACCTGGCTAATTATTTTTAAAAATTTTTTTTGTAGAGATGGGGTCTTACTATGTTGCCAAGTCTGGTCTTGAATTCCTGGGCTCAAGTGATTCTCCTGCCCTGGCCTCCTAAAGTGCTTGTATTACAGGTCAGAGCCACACTTCTATTAGGGTCCCCACCTCACGACCTCCATGTCTTCCTCTCTCTATCTTCCGTCCTCCAGGGAACAGACTGAGCCCCTACCTGAGCCTACACACTTCAAAGTAATATTTATTGAGCACCTATTATGTGCCAGACACTGTGATTGCCCTGAGAATGCGGAGTGCCAACGATTTCTTGACGATGCCATCCTATCTGTTTCCATGTCTGTGACTCCACCAGGCAGACCTCACTGCTTACCCGACAAGGAGCCCTGGCACCTTGAACTGTGTCTGGGCCACAGGGCAGTGGCCAGTAAGCGTTTATTACATAAATAAACACATGCGCAAATGTTCCCAGGGAATGATTTTGGAAAACACACCAGTGTGTTTCAGTTCAGTGAAAAGCGAACATTTGGCTTGAGCTGAGGTTCACTCCACCGTGGGTTGTTGGGTCATTTCAGTTCAGGGCTCTGCTGAGGAATGCGGGCTTTTGCCTGGGTTGGGTTGAGAGCAGCAATGGGTGCCTTTATCAGGGGCAGAGGGGTGCCTGGAAGCCTTTCTTTTGAAAGTCCCCATGACCCCTAGCGCTGGGACAAATGCACCGTGTCGCTGCCCAGCGGCGGCCGCCAAGTCCTGCGCGCGCTCCCCACCCTCCCTCCCTCCTGCCAGGCACGACCTTGATGGAGCGACCCTTGGCCGTGGCGCCAGGGCGCAGACAATGCACAATGCACCGAGCTCGGCCCGCAGCTCCTCGGCGCGGCCACAAGCGCTCTATTGAGCCGACTGGTGGCGGGCGCTGGAGGCCAGCGGGGCGAGGGGAGGTGCTCTGAGGCCTCTTTGTTCAGGGGCTCACGTGGGGGCAGTTGCCCCGCCGCCCACACAAGTATGCAAAGCCTCCCTGACCCCGGCGGTGGAAAAAGCCTGCCGGCCACCCCCACCATAACCAGAATCGGGGTCTTATTCCATACCAGCAGCCCTGCCCTCGCTGGCCTAGAAGTCTCTATTTTCAGGTGGGGAGAATCGAGGCCCAGAGAGGCCAATGAGCTTGCGTGGCCCCGGCCAACCTGAGAAGGCCTGGAAAGCCCCAGATTCACAAGAATGCGTTACTAGGGGATGAGAGCCTCGGTGAAGGAGATCATGGAAGAGCCCTCCTGTTTGGGAAAGCAAGGTCACAGGTGTTTTTGATGGGACCTCTGCCGGGGGTTGGGCCAGGTAATGGGAATAATATGGGCTTTGGATCCCAGAAGTCCAGGCTCAAATCCTGGCTCTGCTTACTGTGTCTGCACAACCTTGGGCAGGCGTCTGACGGCTCTGTGCTTTTGTATAAAATAGTACCTAGCCCACAAGCTTGCGAGATAATACACGCCCAGCCCTGGATCCCACGGGCCGGGCAGCGCTCTAGAACCACAGGATCTGACGCTGTGCAGCCCAGCCGAAGGGGCACACACTTCCCACCTGGAAAGACCTGAGATGCTTAAGCTCTGAGGCTTATGGACTTCGTGGGCTCTGAAGCTGCCTTTCTTACTTGGAAAATGAAACTAATCATACCTTAGTCAGAGGGTTCCTGTGGAATTTCGGTGAGGTCACACAGTGAAAGCATCAGGCACTTAGTAGGTGCTCAATAAACAGCAGTTGTAATGTTTGCTGCTGTCGTCCCTAAGGATGCAGGATGTCACCCAGGCTCTGCCAGGTAGGCCGGCCTGAGGTGGCCTGCAGACAGGTAGGCTTCTTGAGTCTCTTCAGGGCTGGAGACTTCCTTCCACGCCACACCTTGGGGAGGGGCACACCAGGGACAGCAGGTGTTTGAGGTCTGCCAGTGTGGAGGCAACAGCGCCCCCTACTGGACAGTCTGCAGAGTTTAAGGGGCCCCGTAACCTTGGGCCCACTGAGCTGCCAAGACCTGGCACATCCTTCTGGCCGAGGAGCCTCTCACAAAGCTCCAGAGCTGGCCGCTCTCCCAGGTGAATCCTATTGTGTTGGCCAGAGGCGCTACCCTCTCCATATCCTGCCAAGCACTGTCCTTCTTAGTTCACCCGGGTTCATTCTTCTGTTTCTCTAACATCTTCCCATCTCTGGCATGTTTCCTTTGGGAAACAAAAGTAGAGAGAGCTCCACACAAATTAGCTGAGTTATTATCTGAAACATGCCAGCTGACTTTCTGGCTCCAGGAGAGTAGATGGCGGCTCTGTGTCGCAGACAGAGCCACAGCTTCCACAGTCACCTGCCCTCCTGGAGGCGCCGGGGCACTCGGAAGGGGGTATGTGTGTAAATGTGCTTCTCACCTGAGAAGTCCTTTCGTCTTAGAAATGGGAAGGGTTCCTCTTTCTCAGATTGCCAGCAACTTTCTTTCAGATTATACTGGATAAGTGTGCCATGGAGCAGATGTGAGCCTGGGCATCTGGCATGCAGAGAAACCTGGCAAGAGGCAAACATCCACCCAGGAAGAATTTCCATCACAATTGATGAACCTCTCTAGTCCTCAGCATTTCTGCAGAAAGTGAGGGCAGTAATGGGGCTGCTTATTGGCTTGCTCTGATCTGGGTCTGGCCAGTTGGGAAGGAGTCTTGAATCTTCTCATGCTGTTTAATGAAACAAGCAAATGTGGTCCTTGCTCTGGGAGCTGGACTTTATCACCCAAGCATGGTTAAGATCACTTCAGTGGGCTTCTCTGACCTGAGGGGTGCCCTGCGTATGATCTCCGGTTTTCTAGGTGCAAGGGGCTGGTCCATGAGACGTCTGCTTCTGGCTGCAATTAGGTCGTGGGTTGCTAAGTTGGAAGGAGAGAGGAATAGAAGACAAAGATCCAGGGGTCTGAGATGACCTCATGCCAAGCCTGTAGCATCTCCCATTGGGGCTCTGTTCCTGACAGCTGACTACCTGCCTTGCTAATCTCGCTTAGCACCCTTTGGCCAGCCCATCTGTGCACATATGCAGAGAGGAACGATCTGGCTGGGCCGTGGGCAGTGCAGAGGGCTAAGAGGCAGGCTGCGTGGCTTGAAGCCTGCTTGGCCCCTCTTCACCGACATCCACTAGGTCTACCTCTTCCCTATCTTCTTGGTGACAGGTTGGATTCTAGTGACATTAGCTGATGCCCGCAGGGAATTCACATCACAGTTGAATCCAAGTGCCCTGGACTAGCTGAGCTCCAAGTCCCTCTGAGTCCTGGAACTGACTGTCTCCTCCTCAGATAAGAGAGTGTGGGCTTCCCAGCCAGAGAGAGGACCCAGCCGGTCACCTGCCTGTCCTTTGACCATGCTGGTCTGGTTGCCTCATCCAACGCTGCCTGTGGAAATCTGAGTGAAAGGAGACAATGTTTGGAGGTCCAGCACCCAGGGGGATGCATACTCAGTAGCCATTCCCTTCCTCCCTCCTTCCTTCCTCCTATCTGCTCCCTCCCTCTTCTACCCTCTGGTCCATCATCTTGGCTTTCAGTTGGCCTCAAGTGACGTCAACAATAAATGCCCTTTTTCCCGTGCTTTATTAATCTTTAATCAGGAGGTAAGAATAATAACTATCACTTAGAAATTTATCTAAAAAGGTAAGTCCTTCTCTAAAAGGGTAACACAAACAAACTAAATCCCACTAATAGTAGGCTTTTCCCCCAGGGACTAAAAACCACATTTTTTTCCATCAAAAGCAGTGCTTTCAAGCGGGGTGGGGGAGGGAGGTTGTCCCCTAGAAGACATTTTCGGTTGTCACTCCTGGAAGGAGACAACCATCACCCAGAAGGGACTGTACCTTTAGGTAGCACAGACCAACATGAAATGAGTCTTTCCTTTTCAATTGACTCCGTGTTAAGTCAGGAAGAAAGTCTCTGTTTGGTGCTACTTTGTCTTGAACGCTTCTTTGACTTTTTTAATCGACCGCAGGCAGGTTCGAGGTTCAGGGGCAGCAGTGTGTTTAGCCGGAATTTAATAAAGGGGACTCACTTCCATCATATCCTTCTTTGTGGCCGCAGTCGCACTGCGGCTTTCCCGTTTACGGTGGGGAAGTCAAGTTTCCTCTGACAATGAATGTAGCTAGGCAGCCAGGTAGACGTGAGGACACATATTTAGTAAACAGCAGTACGGGTGCCACATGGAAGCGGCCAATTCATAAAGGGGGTTCGAGAATGACCAGGGTGGGGGGGCAGAGGTGGGGCTTCATACTTGGTCATCCAACTCGAGCCTCAGTTTTTCCTCATATAGGAAGGAGAATGACACTCTCTTCCCTGCCTGAGTAATTGGATTTGGGCAAAATCTAGCAGCCCCGGGCAGGTGAAAGCATTGGTTCCTTGTCCCCGCCCCCCTCGCCCCCCGACACCTGCAAGGTGCTGCTGACCTTGTGATGACCTTCTCTGCAGGCCCTCTCCGTCTGGGCAGCCCAGCACTCTGAGCTGTTAGGGTTGCACTTCCAAGGGGCAAGGAAAGGAGCTGGCATCATTCAGCCCTCACTGCATGCCACCACGCATGTTAGCTCATTTCATGCTCAGAGTGAAGAAAGTCTTATGCAGACACACTTTTTTTTTTGAGATGGAGTCTTGTTCTGCCGCCAGGTTTGGAGCGTGGTGGCACGATCTCAGCTCCCTGCAGCCTCCATCTCCCAGGTTCAGGCGATTCTCCTGTCTCAGCCTCTGAAGTAGCTGGAACCACAGGCATGCGCCACCATGCCCAGCTAATTTTTGTATTTTTAGTAAAGACTTGGTTTCATCATGTTAGCCAGGATGGTCTCGAGCTCTTGACCTCGTCATCCACCTGCCTTGGCCTCCCAAAGTGCTGGGATTACAGGTACACCACCGCACCCAGCTGGAGCCACACGTTTTAATGAAGAGCCTGGGGTTTGGGGAGAGGTAGTCCCAGGTCAAAGATCTACATAACAGGTAAATAATAAAGTCCGGATTCAAGCCCAGCTCTGATTGCCTTCAAAACTGGATCACCCATGAAGCCAAGCTGCCCTTGATCCTGACCATCTGTAATCACTAAGCACAAATACAGCAGAGGGTCAAGGCCAAGGTCATCAGCCAGGGGCCACAAGTCAGGTCACCAGGCACTCCCTCTTTACATCCATACACTCACCTGTGGCGGAGCAGACACATTGCAGGCTCAGACCTGCAGACTCCTTTGATATTTCCTGGTAAGTTTAGTGCCATGTTGCCTTAGGCTCTTCATGTGTTTTGGAGGAAATTTTGGCTTTGGAGTGCTGGGTTCAAACCCCAGTTTGGCCACTTGCTGGCTAAAGAGCTGCTTTAATCTAGTTCACTCATCTGTGAAATAGGCATAATACTAGTAACATCCTCATTGTGGGTGACGGGAGATTTACCAAAAACTATACATAGTTGACATAACAATCATCAGCCCTCGATAAATTATAGCATTTTGTTGTAAATAAAATACAAGTGTCCATGTCTAATTCACAGTTCACATCAAAGCCAGACCAGCGTCAGCTTACTTAAACAACAACGTGGCTGTTGTTGGCTGGAATTTTCTTCAGGGTAACTGAAGCTAAAATAAAGAAATGGGATTTGGGTTAACACTGTTTTATTGGTACGATGGCGTAAGAAATGAAAAGAAAAGTGTGTGTTTGGTTACTTTGTTTTTTGACCCTACTAATGCCTAGGATTCCATTGCAGGCAATGCAATTTGATTTCCAACATCTGCAAATCAGCATTCAGCTTGACTTCCTATTTTAGCCAGAGTGGGAGAGATTTTTGGATTTCTTCTGAGTAAAGATCAACATAACTGTTTTCCTCTTCCTTTTCTGCTGACGGGATGGCCAAAGAATGAGCTGTGTGTATGTTCCCCTGCAAGTCACTCTGCTCCTTGGTGCCTCAGTTTCTCTGTCTAGTGAAATGGATATGAGGATTCATCTGGTTTCTACAAGATTTCATGAGACTGAATGAGTAATTATTCTACTGAAGGCTGTCTTTTCATCAGAGGCAGTGCACTGTCAATTTCATTCACTCAACAGGAAAGAAGAAAAGAAGGAAATGCCTCTTGCCAGGGTCCCAAGCACACGCATTCTCAGTGTTTTCCCTAAGTATGTGGCGCACGCATCTGGGGACAGGTACACGCTAGAGATGACATGGGGCACCCAGCCATGGGGTTAAACAACCCTGAGTTATATATTAAGAAGGGTGGTCTCCTTTAAATTTGTGCCTTTGTCTCTCCTTGTATTTTACAATTCTGCAGAGATGTTAACTTATAGAAAATTGATAGTGGGCAAATCTTTCATTTCCATGGCTAAGCAAATGATACCTATCTGGGGCTACGCATATGAATTTTACCAAGTAGAAAATCCGTGCAAGGCAAATCCTCATTTAACCGAGTGGTAACTTCTAACTGATCCCTCATTATGAGCTAGGTAAAATAATTGGCTTGTATTCATTTTATACCTGCTTGAGAGTCATAATTTTAGCCTTTCTTGAAAATTGTCCTCTAATAATCTTGGTCATTAACGTTTTCTTCATCACCTTCTTAAGTCTAGACAATCAATAAAACAATAAATCAAAGTCTCATTTGTAGCACTTGCCAATTTCCATGGTATATATACTTCCACAGTGACCAATTTCAAGCTACTAATGCGTGTGATGTTATTGAACATGGAACCAGAAACAGTTGCACAATAGCATGCCATTATATAATATTACTACCCTGAGGCCGGTGGATGACTTGAGCCCAGGAGTTCAAGACAAGCCTAGGCAACATGGCGAAACCCTGTCTCTACAAAAAATACAAGAATTAGCCATGGGTGGTGGTGCGCGCCTATAGTTCCAGCTACTCGGGAGGCTAAGGAGGGAGGATCAACTGAGCTTGAGAAGTGGAGGCTGCAGTGAGCTGTGCTTGTGTCACCTCACTCCAGCCTGGGCTACAGAGCAAGACCCTACCTCAAAAAAAAAAAAAAAAAAGAAAAGAAAAGAAAAAAAGGAGTATCACCGCTACACAGATGCAGTAAACATCCATATCCTTGACAGCATAGGTAACTGTAAAATCTCATGACATAATTATGAAGGGATAAGTTTTGAGTATTTATTGCCACATTTTTAATGTAATGTATTTAAGCATACAAATTTAATATTTATTGTGGTTAGCAATTTCAAAATCTTGAAAATTTAACAGTGGGTTCTCATGGGATCCCTGGATATCAAAAAATATCCCCACAGAAAAAATGTGGTTCTTCTTTTTCTCTTTTCTTTGCAGATGATTGGGATTCCGATCAGTGGATTTAAACGAAGGAGCGGAGGCAGGGCATGGTGGCTCACCCTTGTAATCCCAGCAAATCACCAGAGGTCAGGAGTTCGAGACCAGCCTGACTAACATGGCAAAACCCTGTCTCTACTAAAAATACAAAAATTAACTGGGTGTGGTGGCATGCATCTGTAATTCCAGGTACTTGGGAGGCTGAGGCAGGAGAATGGCTTGAACCCCAGAGGTGGAGGCTGCAGTGAGCTGAGATAGAGTCACTGCACTCCAGCCTGGGCGACAGAGTGAAACTCCATCTCAAAAACAACAATAACAACAACAAAAACCCAGAAAAACAAAAACCAAATTAAATGAAGGAGCTGGGCTCAAGGTCTGTAAATAGAGCAGGGTCAGGATAACTCTTTAATTTCTGCCTGATCAGATTCAAGAGTAGCATCACCCTGCTGAGGAGACTTCCCAAGGTGACAGGGCCAGATGGATCATGCCTGACTTCTGCATTCTCAGCTAGCAGGACTCACTATTCCATGGCCTGAGGGCTGCAGAGTGGAGGGGAAACAGAGTCCTGCCCTGGCTTGGGAGTTGGAGACCTGGGTTCCCGCCCTGCCTTGCTACGAGCCCCACTGTGTGGGACCCAGCGTCTCCATGGAGGGAGTCTGTCCTGTGCAGGAGCAGGCAGGTGGCCCACGCATAGTAAACAGCCGGTCCTTGGATCATAGAGAGTAAAGGATGGGGTGAAAATGGAGGGTGCGTGCCCTGCCTGCAAGCACGAAATTTAAACATTTAAAGATGACTGTGCACTGCTGACCAGCCAGGCCAGCATGAGATCCCTCGACTAGAGGATTTCTAGGGCCCAGTCTAGTTTGACAGCCCCTCTTCCTACCCTTCATACCTGTGCCTTACCCACCACCAGAGCTCCTGTTCTTCACGTCCCTACCCAGGAAAAGGCTAATGAAGGGCCTGGGAAATGTTTATTACGTCGAGTGGGGCATGTAGTGATTCCATTGAATAAGTTATCCTTGGAAGACTTAGTGTTTGGGAGTTTGCAAGCTCAGACCATTTTCGAAGGGCAAAAATAGTTTTTGTGTTGAATGTGCAGTTCCTCTGGCGTCCAGAAAGTTCAAATCAGTTCTTTCCATCCCCTTCCAACAGATTTCTGTCTCTGCAGGATGCTCCAAATGAAGGAGCTGGCTTACCTTTTGGAGTCACAGGGTAGGAAAAAAATGTATGACGTTAAGCCCTAGAGAAGCCTGGACAGCCAGTGGTCCCCTTGGGTTGGTGTCTGGGGCTGAGATGACGGAGGGAGTGCAGATGCAAATCTGGGTTGAACAGCAGTGGATATAACCACACCATTTACATGTGTTACGCCTCTCTCTGTGCAAGCCGCTGGAGATGAATTTGCAAGTTAAATGCATTTAGGTTACAACCGTACCATATAAGGCACATAATTTTCTTCTTACAAAGAATGACTAATCATCTGTTAGGAGAACTTTTGAGGACTATTATAGTATCATTTTCTATATGTGTGTGTAAGGAGGCAGAGGGTATGACTGTGTGTATATGTATGTATTCGTCTCTTTATCAAAGACCTCTTCTGTGATCTCAAATGTCATGGCCACTCTGAATTTAGACATTCATGCACACATAGGTTGCCAGAGAAATACATGACACGCACTTACATTTGAATTTCAGATAGACAGTGAATACGTTTTAGCGTAAACATGTCCCAGGCAATATTTAGGAATATTTACATTTGTATTTGCTTTTTTTGGCCTACATTCAAATTTAACTGGACATCCTGTTTGTTTGTTTGTTTGTTTGTCTGTCTTCAGCTCTGTCGTCAGGCTGGAGTACAGTGACGTGGTCTCGGCTCACGGAAACCTCCGCCTCCCAGGGTCAAGCGATTCTCCTGCCTCAGCCTCCCGAGTAGCTGGAACTACAGGCGCGCGCCACCATGCCCGGCTAAGTTCTGTATTTTTAGCAGAGTTTCACCATGTTGGCCAGGATGGTCTCTATGTCTTGACCTTGTGATCTGCCCGCCTCGGCCTCCCAAAGTGCCAGGATTACAGGCCACTGCGCCCGGCCGGACATCCTATATTTTTATTTGTTTAATCTGGGAGTGCTACAGATGCGCAAATACACACATTTGTGCATTCGCCTCCATGACAGCCGCCAATACACAGATGCAAATATGTGCACACGTATGCATAACTGGTCTGTCCTTTGCCGGTGGATTCAGGTACACACACACACACACACACACACACACACTCTCTCTCTCTCTATCTCTCTCTCTCTCTCTCTCTCTCTCTTCTCTCTCCCTCCCTCCCTCCTTCCCTCCTTCCTCTGTCTGGAGCACAGTTGTGTCCCTAAGGTGCCCTGCGAGTTGAGTTTACAACCACAGGGTCTGTTGTTGCTTCCTGAGGCGGGTTCCTCCCGGGTTTCTTTAGGAACCTGCAGTCGCTGGGCGGTCATTACTCCACCCTGAAGTTCCCGTGGATTTAACAGCTTTGGCCCCTGTTCGGAGCCGACGCCCCGGCCGCGCGCTCCCCTCCCGTCCAGCCTGCCTTCCCTGCGTTTCCCTGAAGGCGTCTCGGTTACTCGCGGGCCTGGCCCTGCGGCTGGTGGGCTTTCTCGGGAGCAGGCCCCTTCCCTCCGGCTCCCCAGCTGCTCGTATCCGGTTTACAGCCCCCGGGCAGTGCCTACGGGGCCTGCGGGCTGGAGGTTCTGAGATTTTTATTGGCATCTCCATCAAGACGAGGGCCGTGGGGGTCCTTCAGGCCTTCCGGAGCCGCTTTATTGGGGCCGCCTTCCAGACGCGGCGGGGAGCAGCGATTTCCAGGGGAATCTGGTTTCTCCGCTGGGCTCGCACCCGCTTCCTCTGTGTTTGGCTTGGCAGCGCCTCGGCCTGGCCTGTTTTGAGCCTCACCTCGGGCTTGGGCTTTTGCGGCCTGTCGGGGGCTGAGGTGGCGCGGGGTAGACATTTCCCCGCAGCCGCAGGGACACAAACGGAGCTTTGTGTCAGGCAGACGCAGGTGGGGAGCTCAGGCCTCTCCAGCGCTCGCTCGGGGACGTGCTCTGGAATTGGAGGACATTAAAACGCGAATGCAAACCACGCCAGATCCTCTGCACCTTGAGAGCCTGAGCTCGCCCGTGGGAGGACCTGGTGGCCGGGTCTCAATGACTGCCGCCGCCTTTGGGAGCCGGAATAGGAAGGAGGTGCAGGGATTAATATTCTGCAGGGGGATTTAAATTTTAAAACCCCAGTGGGGGTTAAGCTCACAGCAAGCTCTGAGCAACAGATGGCCAGAGTGACCTTGGCATTTGAGGCGAGGAAGACGATGCCTGGGGAGAGAGTGCCTTCCTGGAAGGTCCCCTGCTGTCTACAGGTCAGCCCATGGTGGCCACCAAACCAAATGACTAGCCAGACTGCTTGCAATAAAAGATTCAGGATTAGTGGTTGAACTGAATTATGTTTCCCTCCAAATTCATATGATGAAGTCCTAATGAATGTGGGTACCTCAGAATATGACTGCCCCTGCCTCCCTGCAACCTCCACCTCCCGGGTTCAAGATATTCTCCTGCCTCAGCCTCCCAAGTAGCTGGGACTCCAGGTGTGTGGCGCCAATTTATACAAAAATATTAATTTTTGTATATTTAGTAGAGATGGGTTTTTGCCATGTCAGTCAGGCTGGTCTTGAACACCTGACTTCAGGTGATCCACCCACCTTGGCCTCCCAAAGTGCTGGGATTACAGTCACGAGCTACCGTGCCCAACCTGGACATAGGTCTTTAAAAAGATAATTAAAGTAAAATGAGGTCAAACTGGTGGGCCCTAATCCAATGGGACTGATGCCCTCGTAAAAGAGGAAACGTGGACACAGACACGCACAGAGAAGACCATGTGAGGATACAGGGAGAAGGCAGCCATCTGCAGGCCATGGAGAGAGGCTCAGGAGAAACCAGCCCAGCCGACACCTTGATCTCGGACTTCCAGCTTCCAGAACGGTACGTCCGTTTCTGTTGTTCACACCCCGCTCACCCAGTCTGTGGTACTTTATTTCGGAGGCCCAAGCAAACGAATATGGTAGCCACAAGGGGAAATGATCAGGTAGGGCCTTAATTTTATTTTTTCTACTCAGCAGATTAGATAAGGTGGCTGCACACTCCTAGCAGAGCGTGATCACAGAGACACTGGTGCATCCACTCTTGGGGCTGTTCATTTCATCTCCATGTGATCCAGCCCAGCCTGCAGTTCAGCCCATGTCTTTTATTTACTTACACTTAGAGGCCCCCATGAAGCGGGTCCTGAGACTTAGGTGTCCATAGTTTATCCAGAAGTTGTTCCAGGATGTACATGAGGGAACAGGGGTGGGAGGAATCCCAAACACGGGGGATGGGGGGGTCATGAGACAGTTGTGACACGTGGGCCTGAGGAACTCGGTGCACCAGGGACCCTCTGAGAGTCTATCTGGTGACCCTTGGAATTGTCCTACCAAAGGCAGGAAGCCAAGGAGCTTTGCAGCAACCCTAACTGTCATCTGGTGAAGGTCATTCCAGCCGCTGGAGAAGGTGTCAGGCACAGGACACGGGAGATGGCCTGAGGAGGTGGGACTGTGTTCCCTGAGGTCGGCTGAGGATGGAGCACCAATGGCCTCTGCCCAATCTCTCACAAATCTTGCTGACCTGAGGGCTGGCCAGAACCAAATCCCTAATCTTGCTGAGCGAGGCCCTCAGCCACCCGCCCCTCACAGTGGGTCTGATTCTGCTCCTTCCTGCACCAACATCAAGCTTGACTTCCTTGGTTCCACAGTAACCAAGGATGGGAAAAGCCAAGGCGTTTGTCCTAATCTCTCGCAGCACTCAACACAGCACTTCTGACACCAGACCTGCGGGAGGTTCCCCACCGCAAGCAGTTCTCCAGCGGACACCAGCAGGGTGTCCTGCGATTCCATTCGGATGCTATCTAACTGGAGATAGCGTCAGAGCCCACAGGTTGAGGGCCGTACCTCACTTCAGATGTCAATCGCCAGCCCCAGGTTGTAGCCTGAGCTTCTGACGGACTGGCTGTGAACAGGGGTTCCCACAGCCCCCTTTTCAGGTTTGATTAATTTGCTAGAGCAGCTCCCAGAACTCAGAGATACACTTTACTTCTACTGATCTGTTTATTTTAAAAGGTATTACAAAGGATGCAGGTAAGCAGCCAGATGGAGGAAAAGCACAGGGCAAGGCGTGGGGTAAGCGGCGTGGAGCGTTCGTGCCTCTCCAGCTGCACCACCCTCTAAGAACCTCCACGTGTTCAGCCATCTGGAGACCCATCCCAACCCTGTCTGTCCCTTTGAGGATTTATGGAGACTTCATTAGGTAGGCATGATGGATTAAACCACTGGCCATTGGTTTAACAATTCAACCTTTAGCCCTTGTCTCTTCCCCAGAGGTTAGGAGGTGGGGCTTAAAGTCCCAACCCTCTAATTCTGCCTTGGTCTGTGCAGCCAGCCACCTGTCATCTCATTAGCATAAAAAAGACACTTATCACTCCAGAGAGTCCAAGGGCGTCAGGAGCTGTGTGTCAGGGGCCAGGGGCAGGGACCAAATATGTGTTTCTTAAATCGCAGTGTCGCACACACTTAACCCTTGGGTCTGTTGACATGCTGTTTCTCCAGCCCCAATCCTGTGCTCTCCCCTGGGACAGGAGTCTTCTCTCACTGGAGACCTTCCCACTTCTGGACACTCCCCATCCCCATTCCTCACCAGCTCAGTGTGGCCCCTGTATCTCCCTTGAGACTGCGAAGTTGTCCCAGCACCTGCCCCTTCATAGGGGTAAGGCTTTTTCCCTCTCCTTTTCCCTCCTTCCTGCCTTCCTCCTTCCCTCCTTCTTTTCTTCCCTCTTTTCTCTCTCCCTCCCTCTTTCCTTTCTCACTCCCTCCTCCCCCTTTTCCTTCTTTCCTCTCTCCCTCCCTCCTTTACTTACGATGCAGTATGCACTGAGTACCACCTTTTTTGTGCCAATCAGTGTGCCAGGGGACACTGAGATGAGTAACTCAGCATTTCTGCCCTTGAGGGGTTCACAGTTGATGGCAACAGCCAGCTTTGGCCAGCTCCTTCTGCAAACATTGACCCTCCCAGTCCAAGTCACTCTGCCTTCTGGGAGTCTAGAGCCAGGTCAATTCAGTAGGCACTAGTCGTGTGGGAGAGGGCGGTGGATGAAGGCACAGATTTGCTTCCTTTGTAAAAGCTCTGTGAGTCCTTATGGGTGCCTCTCAGAGGGTGCCTTGGAACTGCTGCCCTGTCTGCAGTAGCAGCCGCTGCCATGAGTCTCCCTTATGCTGGATCCTCCCCATGCCCTGCCTTGCTGTCCTCTCATGTCGCTCTTGCCTCCTGAGATCACCTCCCAAATCAACTGCCTGCACCTGAGTCCTTGCTTCAGGCTCTGCTTTGGGAGAACCCAAATTAAGATCCTGTCTCTGCCCAGTGCTGCGTTTGGTGGGTGTGGGCACAAGCCTGACTGCACCTACTTTGCCAGCGTTGGGTTGAGGGGCAAGAGGAAAGAAGTAGGGAGCTCAGCTGCGGTCGCCAGGCTAAACTGTGACGCTTGCAACATCAGTAATGAAGCTAATTTAAAAAAATCTCCATCTGCCTGGTTCTTGGATCTACTTATCGATGTTTCTTAAAGAAAGAAGAGCTGTGACTTGTTAGGATTTCCTCAAACGCCCGCATTTATTCAAATGTATATCGACTAGCCTGTTACTCTATTATTTTTAATCCATTTTATTGAGGTATACTTTATAAACAATAAATGTACAGCTAACAAATTGTGACAAATTGTGTACCTAAGTGACCACCACCTTGATCAAGAGAGAGAACATTCCAAGGTCCCACAAAGGTCCCTCTGTCCTTTTCTGGTCAAACACCACATTTGTCCCAACCAGGCAATTCCTCGTTTGATTTCAATCACAATGGAATCATTTTATCTATATTACAACTTCCTACGCACGGAGTCAGACATACAGAATGGTCTCCTCTGTGACTAGTTTCTTTCATTCTGGGTTCTAGTTTTTTCCTTTTTATTACTGGCTCATACTCATCACTGTATACATCTTTGCAAGGTTATGTGTTTTCATTTCTCCTGGGTAAATGCCTAGGAGTAGAATTGGTGGTATATATAGTAGGTGCATGTTTAACTTTATTTTATTTTTTTAAGAAATTTCTGTTTTCCAAAGGAGTTGTTCCTTTATACACTCCTACCAGCAACCTATGAGAATTAGAGTTACTCCAGCTCCACATCCTGTCTGCTTTGGGTATTGTATCAGTTCATTCTCACATTCCTGTAAAGAACTACCTGAAGGCGGGATGTGGTGG